>JBAMCF010000729.1:0-111688 GCA_037075285.1 Drosophila lutescens | reverse complement strand
TTTAAAAAATCGGATCACTATATCATATAGCTGCCATAGGAACGGTCGAAAAATTAAATGGAAATTAATAGGAACAAGAAAGGAAGCTAGCTTCGGCCAGCCGAAGCTTATATACCCTTGCAGATCATTCCTATTAATTTACAAATCGCAAAAATGTTAAATTTCCTATTATTTCTCTTATTTCCTTCCGATCGTTCCTATGGCAGCTATATGATATAGTAGTTCGATTTTGATAAAATTAAAATCGAAATTCGGAAATATTTAAAAAGAGTCATATCCCAGAGTAGAAGAGAATACAATAAAAACCAACGAAGCAATAATTTATTTCCTATTATATTCCCATTAATTTTCCGATCGTTCCTATGGCAGCTATATGATATAGTCGTCTGATTTTGATAAAATTTTATTCGAAATTCAGAAATAATTAAAAACTAATTTTCCCAAGATTAGAAGGTAATACTTAAAAAAACACCGAAGCTAGAATTTTTTTACCGTTTTTTTTTCGATACTTCCTATGGGAGCTATAGGATATAGTTGTCCGATCCGGTCGGTTCCGACTTATATACTACCTGCAATAGTAAGAAGACTTTTGGGAAAGTTTTATCCCGATAGCTTAAAAACTGAGAGACTAGTTTGCGTAGAAACAGACAGACGGACAGACGGACATGGCTAGATCGACTCGACTAGTGATCCTGATCAAGAATATATATACTTTATGGGGTCGGATACGTCTCCTTCACTGCGTTGCAAACTTCTGACTGAAATCATAATACCCTCTGCAAGGGTATAAAAAAATTATATCTTTGTTGATTTTTATTACATTCTCTTCTACTCTGGGATATGACTATTTTTAAATATTTCCGAATTTCGATTTTAATTTTAAAAAGATCGAACTACTATATCATTTAGCTGCCATAGAAACGATCGAAAAATTAATGTGAAATAATAGGAAATTTAACATTTTTGCGATTTGTAAATTAATAGAATGATCTGCAAGGGTATATAAGCTTCGGCTTGCCGAAGCTAGCTTCCTTTCTTGTTTTTTTGATAAATTCTATTTAGTTTCAGTTTTCTTTTCACCGAATTGTTAAAAATATAAAAGGTTTTAATTAAAATAAATGTAATTGGCATACACACAAAAAAAATTGCTTGGTAAAATTGACCAATGATGATAGTTCAGTAACTATATAAAATAGTACTTTAACAATAAAAATAGTCGTCAGTGTATTTGTGTATTTTTTGCTTTGCTTACTATTAAATAGTTAAACTACTATTAAAATAGTTACGCTTACGGGATGTGTGTGTCTTGTTTTTGTATCTTTAACCTATTTTAAATAGTTAGTACACTATTATAAAATAGGTACCTTAATGTAACTTCTTTAATATAAAAGTATGCAACAATAATTTTGCAAATCTTCCGCGATACCTTATATATAATTCCCAACTGGGTCTAGCCCTTCATGAACCAAGCCCAAGTCAGATTCTGAGACATTAAGACTTATTTTCTGACTTTAGTCATTAATAAACTTCCACACTAGCTGGAAGAAGTCACTTTTGGAAAAGGTAATTGGACAACTACCTTTCTAATATTACCAAAGAGTGTACATTATATATATTTATATATTATATTTATTGTACACTGCAGCCCAAAGTTTTAACTTGGGGAACAGGAAAAGAACCGGCCATAGTTGCAATGACTTTCGG
Source organism: Drosophila lutescens (assembly GCA_037075285.1). NCBI lineage: Eukaryota > Metazoa > Arthropoda > Insecta > Diptera > Drosophilidae > Drosophila > Drosophila lutescens. The sequence goes on along the minus strand of JBAMCF010000729.1, from coordinate 109,984 downwards.
CCGGGTATATTATATTATATTATTTATTATTATATTTTTATTATATTTATACTCTTTGATATTATTTATAAATTATTGTGAAATAACTATAAGTAATTGTATATTTACTATAAAAATAGTAAGTTAACCACAATTTATGGTTTGGGCACATTCTACCCTTTTTTACATCTGCATAACTATTTTTTATAGTAACGAATTACGTAAGAGTAACAATTTACTTGGTAGAACCAAAGAGTAAAAAAGTTCTATAGAACTGACCATTTGTGTGGTTGGGGACTGTTTGACAATTATTACAGTTGATTTTACCAAGTTTATTTTTGTGTGTACTAATATCCCTTCAGCCTTATTAAGCCATTGCATTGCATACCCCGCTATAGTACTCAGCTAAACGGAGTGCGAGGGAGATGGAGATATAAAACTTTGATAGCGCATAACATTTTAACGAATGGTCCGATTTACAAATTTTTTTCTACATTTCGATAGGTATTGATAAACATAATAAAACTGCATTTTTACTTTTCCGAAATCTTTAAAGGTGTGGGCGCCAGACAGAAATCCTTTAAGGCGAATGTGGGCGTTAGGGGGGCGTGGCGCTTGGCTTGCGCTGCGTAGGAAGCCCAAGAATATGGTTGGGTAATCCCAACTTTCTGGCTTTTGTAGTTTCCGAGATCTCAGCGTTCATACAGACGGAAATACGGACTGGCTAGATTGACGCGGTTAGTGACCCTGATCAAGAATATATATACTTTATAGGGTCGGAAATGCTTCTTTCTATCTCTTACATACTTTTGCACGAATACAATAGACCCTTTTACTCTATGAGTAACGGGTATAAAGGTTTATTCATTAATTAAGTTATTATTCGAATGGGATCTTTAAATAATTTAGTAGAAATTTTTTTTTCTCTACGTAAAATGTGTTGCAATAAATAAACATTTATAATAAATTTGAATTGAAATACAAATGTACCCTATTTTCAGGATTAAAAAATCACCTCTTTACGAGGTAAAGTGTCGTGACGATCGCACCTTCAAAACAAAAAAGTTCTGATATCAAGTTTAGTGACGAAAATTGATTACGCATTCGACTAAGTATTGGGTTGGCAAGAAAGTCATGTCGTTTTTTTTCAATATTTTCAAAGATTATTTATTTCTATCAGGACTTATAATTAATCAATTATGTATTGGCCGTTTTGTTCGACCACTAATGACCATCTCTCGGGCAGCTGCATAATTCCGCGCTCGAAGAACTTTTGGTCTCTTCCAGCAAAGAATCGAGACAAGTGGTTTTCAACAGCCTCATCTGAATCAAAGTTTTTACCATTCAAAGAGTTTTGAAGAAAGCGAAACAAATGGTAATCTGAAGGTGCTAAGTCCGGACTATAAGGTGGATGTGGTAGCACTTCCCAATTCAGCTCCGTTAATTTTTGCCGAGTGACCAAAGATGTGTAGAGCCTAGCGTTGTCATGGTGAAAAACTATACCCTTGCGATTAGCTAGTGCCGGCTCCTTTTCTTTAATTTTTTCCGCCAAATTGGATAGCTGGCGACAGTACACATTTGAATTGATGGTTTCATTCCGTCCCAGCAGCTCAAAGTGCACTACACCCTTCCAATTCCACCAAACAGACAGCATAACTTTCCTCTGATGGATATCGGCCTTTGATGTGGCTTGGGCTGGCTCATCTTTCTTGCTCCATGATCTTTTTCGTTAGACATTATTGTAAACTACCCACTTTTCGTCGCCAGTAATGATCCGCTTCAAAAAAGGATCGTTTTTAATCCGTTGCAGCAGAGAATGGCAGATATTGATACGCTTAGTTAGGTGAATTTCCTTTAAGTTATGCGGAACCCAAACATCCAGCTTGTTTACGTAGGCAAGTTTCTTCAAATGGTTTTTAACCGTTGTATGCGACACACTGAGCTTCTCTGACATCTCCCGCGTTGAATAACGCCGGTTTTTATCCAGCAAGGCCTGAATTTGTTCGTCAAAAACGGCCGATGGTCGACCAGAACGTGGGGCGTCTTTAACTCCAAAATCTCCAAGCCTGAATTTGGCAAACCAGCGCTGACATTGGCGATCACTCATGGCATCTTTACAATTTTTCGCGAGCTTCGACTGCTTTTTTTCCTTTTCGGAAATAAAAAAGAAAAATATGCCGAAAATGCTCACTTTGATCCTCCATGTTTAATTTGCTATAGCTTCCACAAATGTTTTCGAATAATTACCAAATTTTCATCGATAGTACCTAAGACAATAAGCTTTAAAACGATACTAAAAAGTGTGACCCTGGTGCTCGATTAGTCGTAAAAAAATTAGATTAAAAACGATTACTAAAAAAAACGAATTGACTTTCTTGCCCACCCAATAAATACACCTTCTAAAATTTTCTTAATCGGACCGCTTTTCACACACATTTTCTATTTTCAAATGTTCTATACTTTCTTTTCTTTACATTCACCATAATTTCATAAACGCCAAAAAATGCATTTAATACCACGCTTAATTGAGAATTCACAGTCATACTATTTTTTCGAATACTTTTCGATGTCCCATTTAATTTGAAAATCATATCAATTTGTCAAGTATTCCTATTAATATGTTACGGATTAACATATTTAAAGAAGTAGGCCAGTTGCGGATCGTGCACAGTTCGCTGAATAGATCCGATTTTTAAACTTCGGCTGGCCAAAGCTAGCTTCCTTTCTTGTTACACAATAACATTAGAAATTAATCCAAATTATAAGTGAAAGTTTTTACAAAAAACATGTTACTAAAGAATGGGTGTTAGACAAAAAACTCGTCTGCTTTTGGATCAGATCAAGTGGATCATGTTAGCCAGGCCATGAGCTGAGCCATTTTCCGACATGAGCTACTCAAACCTTTTTTCAAAATGTGAGTCAAAGGGGCCTATGACTCCAGTCATGCAGGGCTCTAATATTTTATCAAAACCAATTTAACTTTCCATTTTGCCCTTATGACGTCATGTAAGAATTCGAATGGATTCGAATAAATTCGTCTGAATTGTTCGTGCTCTCATTTACACGATTCGTTTTCCATCTCTTTTTCTGGTTCGACTGAGTTTTACGTCAGCACACTCAATTATTCAAGCCAGTTTCCCTACATATTCTAACTCATTCAACTCATTTTGAACATTGCCAATTCGAATTCGTATTTTTTTGATATTCATTCGGATGTCTGTTATAAATGTAAGTAAAATATAAATCCAATATCTTCAAATTTTCAGACTCAGGCGTCGACATAAATCAATTATGCATCACCATAAAGTGACCAACCATTAGAAAGGACCAAAATATCACAAACAAACAAATATCGCTGATAATTGAATAAAAAAAATTTGTGATCGATATATCGATATTAAGATAAATTTTCGACATCCCTACATTTTCACTCATTTTAAATATCCATTAAAAGACAAGCCGACTATGAGTAAAAAAAATAAATGTCAATCACGAGCAAACAAATTCCCATCATTGCTCATTCAAATACATATCGCTCACTGATCAAAAAATATTTATCTTGAGTGAGGCAAATAAAATGATGAAAAAGTAAGGGAAAACAAGAGTGAACGCTATAGTCAAGTAGTTCGACTATTAGATACCCGTTACTCAGCTAAAGGGAGTGCGAGGGAGATGGAGATATGCAGTCATCAGAGCCATCTAGTGGCCAATTCATTTTTTGCGCATAACTATTTAATGAAATGTCCGACTTTACAATTTTTTTTCTACATTTGGATAGCTATTAATAAACACAATATAATTGTCAAACAGTCCACAGCCACAAAAATTGTCAATACTACCAATCAAATAGTTACTCTTACGTAATACGTAATCGTAAGGGTTACTATAAAAACAAGAGAGAACGCTATAGTCGGGTTGGTGTCCCGACTATCTAATACCCGTCACTCAGCTAAAGGGATTGCGAACGCTGTACTCGGGTTGGTGTCTCGACTATCTATTGGGGCTAAAGGGAGTGCGAGGGAGATAGATATATAAACAATTTTGATTGCGTATAACTTTTTAATGAATGGTCCGATTTGAAAAATGTCTTCTACATTTCGATAGGTATTAATAAACACTATAAAATTGCGTTTATATATTTTTAAAATCTTAAAAGATGTGGCCTCCAGACACATTTGAAAATCGTTTGTGGCGATTGTGGGCGTTAGGGGGGGCGTGGCACCTCGATGAAACAAACTTGCGCTGCGTAGGAACTCCTAAAATCTGCATGCAAAATTGCAATCTTCTAGGTTTTATAGTTTCCGAGATCTCAGCGTTCATACGGACGGACAGACAGACAGACGGACATGGCTAGATCGACTCGGCTAGTGATCCTGACCAAGAATATCACTATGGACGGCAGTCCATGTAGTGACGAAGCGCACCAGGAGAGTGTGCGAAGGCGACTACTATATATACACGAAGAAATGAAAATCTGCTGTGATAGTCCGATCGTAATGAGTAATACACCAATCGAAAGGTATTGCAAAAACTTAAAGGATTGCATACCAAGACTTTAAGAAAATCAATTGGCTTGGGAGAGCGAGCGGTGAAAGTGAAAAAGTGCAAATTTCGAAATTTGAAGCTGTTGGGGCCGGTGGGGATAAATGCCCCCTCGCAATGTTTTAGTTGTGTTCTTATTGAAAATACCCGTCGAATGAGGGGTCATACCCTCAATCCGACGCTCCGTTCAAAAGTTATAGCCAAAATAAGATTTTCTTCTTCTTCCCAAAATGAAAATTTAATTCTGTTTGTCAGTTTGTCAGTTTGTCCACTTGTCCACTTGTCCACTTGTCCAAAATATGTTTTTTAAGTTCTGAAAATTTGATATGACGTTCATCACATCGATATAAAAAACTTTTGTTCTACCACTTTTGGAAAAACTAGCTAGTTTATCGGGAAAACAGCTATAAATAGCTAAAATTCGGAAAGCCGTTCTTCTATACTACTTCTATACTTCTATACTACTAAAGCTACAGACTTGTGCTGCATCTCGTTTGAAAGGTATTTTTAAATGCTATAAACGCCTTCTATATGCAATTTGTGTAAATGTAATAGTTAAAAATTGAGATTCCTTAAATTTTGGTATATATCATGTTTATGTAAAAAATCGCGCTTAAAAGTTATTCAGAAACGAAAATAGCCACTTTTGCCAGGTCAAAACAACTTACGCAGCCAAAGCGTTGAATTTAGTATGTGCGTATCCAATTGTTTTAAACCGTTCCATTATACAATTATTAACTTTAATAAATAAAATAAAATAAATAAATAAATAAATAAATAAATTTATATTATAATAAATAAATAATAAAATTTTTGACAACGTAGAACAGCAGGACAGCGGAGATTTTTTGCGACAACTATTAGACGGGCATTCACTAGCTCGAATAAAACAATTATGTGTACATAAACTTGTGGAATCTTTAAAATGCTCTAACTGCGATTATAGGCCAAATGTTCAAATAACAGAAAACGTAATTGCTCAACTTTCTGTTCCTATAGATAGAAAATGCACAATGAATGAATTATTATCATTTAATTATGGAAATTGGAAAAATATTGAAGATAGCGAGTGTGCACATTGCGGAAACTATTTACAATGTCAGTCCTTAATAGAAAATTTAGGGCGCGTGCTTGTGCTCTCTCTTAGTTTAGTCGATGCAGCGAATAGAAAAATAACAAATTTTAATTTAACAAACGCTTCACAAAGTGAGCTTAGATTTGAAAATAAAAGATTTGTTTTATCAAGTGCCATATTTCACCATGGAAATGCATTAAATGAAGGACATTATACATCAGTTTTAAGAAAAGATGGAACATTTTACAAAGCTAATGATACAACAATCTCTAAATGTTTTTGGCCACGTAACAGCAAAGATGTGTATATACTGTTTTATGTTGAAAAATAATTTAAAAATTTCAGAAAATTATGGGTATCTTTAAGGTTTTTTTTGAATGCTAATTGGGCAGTGAACACATTTATTTTTTAGTTGGCAAAAATCCTCAAACTGAACCCTCCTCGAGGGTGCCGACTGGAAATGACGCTACAGTGCTTGCAATATATCAGGCGGCGTTCAGCTAAGATCAGGGGTCAATCCTATGTGCTCTAGTTTTTTAATAACTAAGTTATATGGGGATGACTTTTGGTCATGGTATGAGGTATACTAATATGTAAATTAAACCCAGGGTATAAATTGTCCCTTTAAAAACTTCTGATATCAAACAAAAACACCTCTTAACGAGGTAAAAAAATAGTGACGACCGCACCTTCAACATACAAAAGATCTGATATCATATTTTGTGACGAAAAATAATTTTACATTCGAAAATATAAAAACACTTTCTAAAATTTACTTTTTCGGCACGCTACAATAGAAAATGTTCGCGTGGGTAAAATCTTATAAATTTGTCTGAAGCGGGCCGAATGAGTAAATTTTAGAAAGTGTTTTTATATTTTCGAATGTAAAATTATTTTTCGTCACAAAATATGATATCAGATCTTTTGTATGTTGAAGGTGCGCTCGTCACTATTTTTTTTACCTCGTTAAGAGGTGTTTTTGTTTGATATATATATAGGGTCGGAAACGCCTCCTTCTAGCTGTTACATACTTTTGCACGAATACAATATACCCTTTTACTCTACGAGTAACGGGTATAAATAGTTATGTAACTTTAAAAAAGGGTAGAATGTACCCAAACCACAAATTGTAGTTAATTTTTATAGTTATTTCACTGCAGAAAAGTAATTTATAAGTAATATTAAAAAGGTAGTTGTCCAATTAACTTTTCCAAAAGTGACTACACCTTATAAAGGTGCGGAAGTATATTAAAGACTTAAGACAGAATATACGTTTTAAAGTAAAGTCTTATAGCCTCTTCCCATAGAGTCCATCCGTTTGAAACGGTTGTGAAATGTGAAATTCGTGTTCCCACAGAACTCCATTCACCATCCAATAACAGCTGACTGAAGAGCAGTTGCTCAGCTCAACATTAACGAAGGAGGATTTCAACTCGGGAAAACTGTCGTAAAATTGCGTACTCCTAATTCTTTTGTAGAATAATACAATAAGTAGATAAAGATAATAGTTAAAAAACATATCTGAAAATTTATAACATATCCTATGACGAGTATGCATACATATTGCTGACTGGGGGAGAGCCTAACCTCCCGTACCCCACACTCCGCTCTTACTACGCCTCTGTCTAGCCAATATTAATATGGCAAATTTGTAAACAAACACAAATTTCTGCTGTTTTGGTAATTTATAGCAACTTTGGAACTTAACAGGAGTACATAGTACACTTTTAATTAATATTAGTTATTATTTACGAAGTGCAGAACATATTTTGAGTCTTTTCTGCAAACATTGATGTTTTCGTTCGCAGAACAGCTTACATTTTGGCCCATTCGTAGCAACCTGTTTGCAAATGCTTTTAATGACATGGGCTTGGTTCATCAAGGGCTGGACCCAGTTGGGAATTATATATTGGGTTGTCAAAAAAGTCCTGCGGTATTTTTATTATATTATTATACCCTTGCAGAGGGTATTATGATTTCAGTCAGAAGTTTGCAACGCAGTGAAGGAGACGTTTCCGACCCCATAAAGTATATATATTCTTGATCAGCATCACTAGACGAGTCGATCTAGCCATGTCCGTCTGCCCGTCCGTCTGTCCGTCTGTCTGTTTCTACGCAAACTAGTCTCTCAGATTTTAAGCTATCGGGATGAAACTTTCCCAAAAGTCTTCTTACTAAAGCTACAGACTTGTGCTGCATCTCGTTTGAAAGGTATTTTTAAATGCTATAAACGCCTTTTATATGCAATTTGTGTAAATGTAATAGTTAAAAAGATATAAACAAAATACCATTTTTTTAAACTTTTTTTTTAGCTTTTTTTTAATTTTCTCAAAAACGGATCTAACGATTTTCCTTACAACCTTAAACTGTATAGCCCTTGAGATTCCTTAAATTTTGGTATATATCATGTTTATGTAAAAAATCGCGCTTAAAAGTTATTCAGAAACGAAAATAGCCACTTTTGCCAGGTCAAAACAACTTACGCAGCCAAAGCGTTGAATTTAGTATGTGCGTATCCAATTGTTTTAAACCGTTCCATTATACAATTATTAACTTTAAAAAATAAAATAAAATAAATAAATAAATAAATATATATTATAATAAATAAATAAATAATAAAATTTTTGACAACGTAGAACAGCAGGACAGCGGAGATTTTTTGCGACAACTATTAGACGGGCATTCACTAGCTCGAATAAAACAATTATGTGTACATAAACTTGTGGAATCTTTAAAATGCTCTAACTGCGATTATAGGCCAAATGTTCAAATAACAGAAAACGTAATTGCTCAACTTTCTGTTCCTATAGATAGAAAATGCACAATGAATGAATTATTATCATTTAATTATGGAAATTGGAAAAATATTGAAGATAGCGAGTGTGCACATTGCGGAAACTATTTACAATGTCAGTCCTTAATAGAAAATTTAGGGCGCGTGCTTGTGCTCTCTCTTAGTTTAGTCGATGCAGCGAATAGAAAAATAACAAATTTTAATTTAACAAACGCTTCACAAAGTGAGCTTAGATTTGAAAATAAAAGATTTGTTTTATCAAGTGCCATATTTCACCATGGAAATGCATTAAATGAAGGACATTATACATCAGTTTTAAGAAAAGATGGAACATTTTACAAAGCTAATGATACAACAATCTCTAAATGTTTTTGGCCACGTAACAGCAAAGATGTGTATATACTGTTTTATGTTGAAAAATAATTTAAAAATTTCAGAAAATTATGGGTATCTTTAAGGTTTTTTTTGAATGCTAATTGGGCAGTGAACACATTTATTTTTTAGTTGGCAAAAATCCTCAAACTGAACCCTCCTCGAGGGTGCCGACTGGAAATGACGCTACAGTGCTTGCAATATATCAGGCGGCGTTCAGCTAAGATCAGGGGTCAATCCTATGTGCTCTAGTTTTTTAATAACTAAGTTATATGGGGATCACTTTTGGTTATGGTATGAGGTATACTAATATGTAAATTAAACCCAGGGTATAAATTGTCGCTTTAAAAACTTCTGATATCAAACAAAAACACCTCTTAACGAGGTAAAAAAATAGTGACGACCGCACCTTCAACATACAAAAGATCTGATATCATATTTTGTGACGAAAAATAATTTTACATTCGAAAATATAAAAACACTTTCTAAAATTTACTTTTTCGGCACGCTACAATAGAAAATGTTCGTGTGGGTAAAATCTTATAAATTTGTTTGAAGCGGGCCTTCTAATCTTGGGAATGTTATTTTTTATATATTTCTGAATTTCGAATTAAATATTTAAAAAATCGGATCACTTTATCATATAGCTGCCATAGGAACGGTCGAAAAATTACAAGGAAATTAATAGGAAAAAAATTATATCTTTGTTGATTTTAATTACATTCTCTTCTACTCTGGGATATGACTATTTTTAAATATTTCCGAATTTCGATTTTAATTTTAAAAAGATCGAACTACTACATAATTTAGCTGCCATAGAAACGATCGAAAAATTAATGTGAAATAATAGGAAATTTAACATTTTTGCGATTTGTAAATTAATAGAATGATCTGCAAGGGTATATAAGCTTCGGCTTGCCGAAGCTAGCTTCCTTTCTTGTTTTTTTCTTTTTTTACATCGAGCTTTTAAGTGACTCAAAGCTTCTTCAAATGGTTTATAACGGCTTGATGACTTAAGCCAAGCTCTTGACCGATGCTACGGCTACTACTATGCCGGTTTTATCGCAATTTTCTACGACAGGCCTTCCTTCTTTGACCACCTCTGCACCAGAACGAAAACGTTGAAACCATCGTTGTGTGGTGAAAATGGAAACTGTATCGTGTCCATAAACTGCACAAATTTTATTGGCGGCTTGAGATGCATTTTTTCCTTTATCGTAGTAGTACTGTAAAATATGCCGTATTTTCTTTTTATTTTGCTCCATGATTGCGACGCTATAACTCACGAACGACTCAAAAAAAAAGACAATCAATCAAACACGCGCGTGAAATGAGCTTTCCAAAAAGGTATATTATGACCAGATGCGACGAATAAAACAAGAATTACGCGCTTTCAGCGCCAACAAGCGAAAATACCGCAAGACTTTTTTGACAACCTAATATAAGGCATCGCGTAAGATTTGTAAAATTACTGTTGCATACTTTTATATTAAAGAAGTTATGTTATTGTTCATAGTTAAACAACTATTAAAAATAGTTTCAAGGTACAAAAACAAAATGCACATCCCGTAAGCGTAACTATTTTAATGGTAGTTTAACTATTTAATAGTACGCAAAGCAAAAACAAATACACGGTTGACTATTTTTATTGCAAAAGTACTATTTTTATAGTTACTGAACTAACTTAATTGGTCCATTTTACCAACCAAATTTTTTGGTGTGTATGTACTTTATGGGGTCGGAAACGTCTCCATCACTGCGTTACAAACTTCTGGCAGCTACATGAAGTGACGGTGGTAAAATTATGATATTAATATATACGCATAATATCAATGAGTAATTGAGTTATGCAAACTTTCAGCTTAAACATGTAAGAATTGTACTCGTTGGAAATATAAATAGGGTTTTTTTTTTAATTCGCATAAAATATTAGATATCTTGGAAATGATGAAAAGGTACAAAAATGTTTCATCGGGTAAATTAAGATTGAGATGGACAATTTTGGATAGTTGAGTTTATTTTATAGGATGAAGAGGACTTCCAAAACCGCGATAAAAAATTTTAAAAATTAAAATTCATACTTTTTGGACAACCAAAAATTTAAAAAAATTTTTCCTAATTCCCCTAGTTCACATTTAGAAACGTGTAAAGTTGTACGTTGTCCCTCTAAGCTGTTCCCGAGATATACTAATTTGAAGTTTGATAATATTTTTTAAGTTCTTAACTTTAAATATTCATAGCGCCCCTAAATGAACACCAACAAATTTCAAAAATATCACATACAATAACCAAGGCAAACTCTACGCCCATTTTAAAAATATATAAACGCAATTTTATAGTGTTTATTAATACCTATCGAAATGTAGAAGACATTTTTCAAATCGGACCATTCATTAAAAAGTTATACGCAATCAAAATTGTTTATATATCTATCTCCCTCGCACTCCCTTTAGCCCCAATAGATAGTCGGGACACCAACCCGAGTACAGCGTTCGCACTCCCTTTAGCTGAGTGACGGGTATTAGATAGTCGGGACACCAACCCGACTATAGCGTTCTCTCTTGTTTTTTTTTATAATTTGTAATTTAACACAAGTTAACTTTTTTACATTTTTATACCCGTTACTCGTAGAGTAAAAGGGTATATTGTATTCGTGCAAAAGTATGTAACAGCTAGAAGGAAGCGTTTCCGACCCGATAAAGTATATATATTCTTGATCAGCATCACTAGCCGAGTCGATCTAGCCATGTCCGTCTGTCTGTCTGTCCGTCCGTATGAACGCTGAGATCTCGGAAACTATAAAACCTAGAAGATTGCAATTTTGCATGCAGATTTTAGGAGTTCCTACGCAGAGCAAGTTTGTTTCAAAAAGGTGCCACGCCCCCCCTAACGCCCACAATCGCCATAAACGATTTTCAAATGTGTCTGGAGGCCACATCTTTTAAGATTTTAAAAATATATAAACGCAATTTTATAGTGTTTATTAATACCTATCGAAATGTAGAAGACGTTTTTCAAATCGGACCATTCATTAAAAAGTTATACGCAATCAAAATTGTTTATATATCTATCTCCCTCGCACTCCCTTTAGCCCCAATAGATAGTCGGGACACCAACCCGAGTACAGCGTTCGCACTCCCTTTAGCTGAGTGACGGGTATTAGATAGTCGGGACACCAACCCGACTATAGCGTTCTCTCTTGTTTTTTTTTATAATTTGTAATTTAACACAAGTTAACTTTTTTACATTTTTATACCCGTTACTCGTAGAGTAAAAGGGTATATTGTATTCGTGCAAAAGTATGTAACAGCTAGAAGGAAGCGTTTCCGACCCGATAAAGTATATATATTCTTGATCAGGATCACTAGCCGAGTCGATCTAGCCATGTCCGTCTGTCTGTTTGTCCGTCCGTACGAACGCTGAGATCTCGGAAACTATAAAACCTAGAAGATTTCAATTTTGCATGCAGATTTTAGGAGTTCCTACGCAGAGCAAGTTTGTTTCAAAAAGGTGCCACGCCCCCCCTAACGCCCACAATCGCCATAAACGATTTTCAAATGTGTCTGGAGGCCACATCTTTTAAGATTTTAAAAATATATAAACGCAATTTTATAGTGTTTATTAATACCTACCGAAATGTAGAAGACGTTTTTCAAATCGGACCATTCATTAAAAAGTTATACGCAATCAAAATTGTTTATATATCTATCTCCCTCGCACTCCCTTTAGCTGAGTTACGATTATTAGATAGTCGGGACACCAACCCGAGTACAGCGTTCGCACTCCCTTTAGCTGAGTGACGGGTATTAGATAGTCGGGACACCAACCCGACTATAGCGTTCTCTCTTGTTGTTCTTAAAATTATTAAGGAAATGTTAAATATGCATTTTAAAAAGTTTTTACCTACTCTGATTTATCTGGGTTTCGAACCGGGGACCTCTCGCATCAGAGGCAGACGCCTTACCAACTGGGCCATCGCACCATTTTACGCGCGAGTGCACTCTTGACAATTATAAAACGAAATCGATAAAACATCGTCCTATTGCCGTCGCAATAGGCTCAATTCGAACTTCCAAAATCAAAAATGATAATTATTCGCATCGATGTGACCCTAGTTTTATCAAAATGACACTACTTAGTATCAAATAAGATTTATCTAAAAATCCGGTATACTTTTGACACTCATTTGGGACCAAATTGACCTCAAAAATTTGATCATAGGGGCAGTGTCATTTTAACCCACAATTATTAAATTGACACTAAGTTTTTTTTTTCTGGGTGCAGCGGCCGTATTATTTTTTGCTCATAGCTTTTTAACGGATTTTTAATAAACACAACAAAATAACCTTTTAACTTTTACAAAATCTGTTAAGATGTGGGCGCCAAGCTTTTTCAAAAGACCTTTAAAGTGACTGTGGATGAAACAAACTTGCGCTGCGTATGAAGCCCAGATTAATCCCAACCCTCTAGATTTTGAGGCTTCCGAGATCTCAGCGTTCATACGAATGGACAGACGGACATGGCTAGATCGACTCGGCTAGTGATCCTGATCAAGAATATATATACTTTATGGGGTCGGAAACGCATCCTTCTCCCTGTTACATACTTTTGCACGAATACAATATAACCTTTTACTCTACGAGTAACGGGTATAAAAATAACCCTCACGAGTGATGAAATGATCATTGAGAATAATGCCAAAGACAAATAGCACCGACAACTCAAAAGCGTGTTATATTTACATATATTGGGAAGAAATAAAGTATTTGATCCACAGTCGGTGGTAGACTTAAGTCGTGATGTGCAAAGATATGAATTGTATATTAAATACTAAATTATAAAAAACAAGAAAGGAAGCTAGCTTCGGCAAGCCGAAGCTTATATACCCTTGCAGATCATTCTATTTATTTACAAATCGCAAAAATGTTAAATTTCCTATTATTTCACATAAATTTTTCGATCGTTTCTATGGCAGCTAAATGATATAGTAGTTCGATCATTTTAAAATTAAAATCGAAATTCGGAAATATTTAAAAATAGTCATATCCCAGAGTAGAAGAGAATGTAATAAAAATCAACAAAGATATAATTGTTTTCCTATTAATTTCCATTTAATTTTTCGACCGTTCCTATGGCAGCTATATGATATAGTGATCCGATTTTTTAAATATTTAATTCGAAATTTAGAAATATATAAAAAATAATATTTCCAAGATTAGAAGGTAATACTTTAAAAAACACCGAAGCTAGAATTTTTTTAACGTTTTTTTTTCGATCCTTCCTATGGGAGCTATAGGATATAGTTGTCCGATCCGGTCGGTTCCGACTTATAAACTACCTGCAATAGTAAGAAGACTTTTGGGAAAGTTTCATCCCGACAGCTTAAAAACTGAGAGACTAGTTTGCGTAGAAACAGACAGACGGACAGACGGACAGACGGACAGACAGACAGACGGACAGACGGACAGACGGACAGACGGACAGACGGACGGACAGACGTACATGGCCAGATCGACTCGTCTAGTGATGCTGATCAAGAATATATATACTTTATGGGGTCGGAAACGTCTCCTTCACTGCGTTGCAAACTTCTGACTGAAATCATAATACCCTCTGCAAGGGTATAAAAAGTACTTTACTCCAAATTGGTGTTAGTAGCCTTTTTTTTATACCCTTGCAGAGGGTATAATGATTTCAGTCAGAAGTTTGCAACGCAGTAAAGGAGACGTTTCCGACCCCATAAAGTATATATATATATTCTTGATCAGCATCACCAGACAAGTCGATCTAGCCATGTCCGTCTGTCCGTCCGTCTGTCTGTCGGTTTCTACGCAAACTAGTCTCTCAGTTTTGAAGCTATCGGGGTGAAAGCTTCCCAAAAGTCTTCTATCTATTGCAGGTATTATATAAGTCGGAACCGGCCGGATCGGACAACTATATCTTATAGCTCCCATAGGAAGAATCGGAAAAATAATCGAAAAAAAATTATAGCTACCATGTTTATACCCATTACTCGTAGAGTAAAAGGGTAAATTGTATTCGTGCAAAAGTATGTAACAGCTAGAAGGAAGCGTTTCCGACCCTATAAAGTATATATATTCTTGATCAGGGTCACTAGCAGAGTCGATATAGCCATGTCTGTCTGTCCGTCTGTCTGTCCGTCTGTCTGTCCGTCTGTCTGTCTGTCTGTCTGTATGAACGCTGAGATCTCGGAAACTATAAAAGCTAGAAGGTTGTGATTTCACACACATATTCTTGGGCTTCCTACGCAGCGCAAGTTTGTTTCATCGAGGTGCCACGCCCCCCCCTAACGCCCACAATCGCCATAAACGTGTGTGTCAAATGTGTCTGGAGGCCACATCTTTTAAGATTTTAAAAATATATAAACGCAATTTTATAGTGTTTATTAATACCTACCGAAATGTAGAAGACGTTTTTCAAATCGGACCATTTATTAAAAAGTTATACGCAATCAAAATTGTTTATATATCTATCTCCCTCGCACTCCCTTTAGCCCCAATAGATAGTGGGGACACCAACCCGAGTACAGCGTTCGCACTCCCTTTAGCTGAGTGACGGGTATTAGATAGTCGGGACACCAACCCGACTATAGCGTTCTCTCTTGTTTTTTTACATATAACCTCCTACTTTTCGGAATAACATTTTTTAATTAATTCTGAATATCGAATTAAATTTTACCAAAATCAGACGACTATATTATCAAACAAAAACACCTCTTAACGAGGTAAAAAAATAGTGACGACCGCACCTTCAACATACAAAAGATCTGATATCATATTTTGTGACGAAAAATAATTTTACATTCGAAAATATAAAAACACTTTCTAAAATTTACTCATTCGGCCCGCTTCAGACAAATTTATAAGATTTTACCCACACGAACATTTTCTATTGTAGCGTGCCGAAAAAGTAAATTTTAGAAAGTGTTTTTATATTTTCGAATGTAAAATTATTTTTTGTCACAAAATATGATATCAGATCTTTTGTATGTTGAAGGTGCGGTCGTCACTATTTTTTTACCTCGTTAAGAGGTGTTTTTGTTTGATATCAGAAGTTTTTAAAGGGACAATTTATACCCTGGGTTTAATTTACATATTAGTATACCTCATACCATGACCAAAAGTCATCCCCATATAACTTAGTTTTTAAAAAACTAGAGCACATAGGATTGACCCCTGATCTTAGCTGCACGCCGCCTGATATATTGCAAGCACTGTAGCGTCATTTCCAGTCGGCACCCTCGAGGAGGGTTCAGTTTGAGGATTTTTGCCAACTAAAAAATAAATGTGTTCACTGCCCAATTAGCATTCAAAAAAAACCTTAAAGATACCCATAATTTTCTGAAATTTTTAAATTATTTTTCAACATAAAACAGTATATACACATCTTTGCTGTTACGTGGCCAAAAACATTTAGAGATTGTTGTATCATTAGCTTTGTAAAATGTTCCATCTTTTCTTAAAACTGATGTATAATGTCCTTCATTTAATGCATTTCCATGGTGAAATATGGCACTTGATAAAACAAATCTTTTATTTTCAAATCTAAGCTCACTTTGTGAAGCGTTTGTTAAATTAAAATTTGTTATTTTTCTATTCGCTGCATCGACTAAACTAAGAGAGAGCACAAGCACGCGCCCTAAATTTTCTATTAAGGACTGACATTGTAAATAGTTTCCGCAATGTGCACACTCGCTATCTTCAATATTTTTCCAATTTCCATAATTAAATGATAATAATTCATTCATTGTGCATTTTCTATCTATAGGAACAGAAAGTTGAGCAATTACGTTTTCTGTTATTTGAACATTTGGCCTATAATCGCAGTTAGAGCATTTTAAAGATTCCACAAGTTTATGTACACATAATTGTTTTATTCGAGCTAGTGAATGCCCGTCTAATAGTTGTCGCAAAAAATCTCCGCTGTCCTGCTGTTCTACGTTGTCAAAAATTTTATTATTTATTTATTTATTATAATATTTTTTTATTTATTATAATATATATTTATTTATTTATTTATTTATTTATTTATTTATTTATTTATTTTATTTTATTTTATTTATTAAAGTTAATAATTGTATAATGGAACGGTTTAAAACAATTGGATACGCACATACTAAATTCAACGCTTTGGCTGCGTAAGTTGTTTTGACCTGGCAAAAGTGGCTATTTTCGTTTCTGAATAACTTTTAAGCGCGATTTTTTACATAAACATGATATATACCAAAATTTAAGGAATCTCAAGGGCTATACAGTTTAAGGTTGTAAGGAAAATCGTTAGAGCCGTTTTTGAGAAAATTAAAAAAAGGCGTTTATAGCATTTAAAAATACCTTTCAAACGAGATGCAGCACAAGTCTGTAGCTTTAGTAGTATAGATGTTACGGCTTTCCGAATTTTAGCTATTTATAGCTGTTTTCCCGCTAAACTAGCTAGTTTTTCCAAAAGTGGTAGAACAAAAGTTTTTTATATCGATTTGATGAACGTCATATCAAATTTTCAGAAAATTATGGGTATCTTTAAGGTTTTTTTTGAATGCTAATTGGGCAGTGAATACATTTATTTTTTGGTTGGCATATATTTTGCATATTTTGCATATATTTTGCATATTTTATGCATATGCATTTTATGCAAATATGCAAAAAAAAAAAAATATGCCATTCATTTTAAACTATATTTTTATTGAAACGAACTTTGGTGTTTTCGGAATTGATCTATCTTTATCCTATAAAAATATGCAAATATGCAAAATCCGAGGTCTATACATAAGCATGTTGAAATTTTAAAGTGCTCTAACTGCGAGTATAGGGGCAATAGACAAATGTCTGAAAACTTAATTGCTCAACTTTATATTCCTGAAAATAGAAAATGTACAATAAATGAATTAATAAGCTTCAACTATGGTTCATGGCGAAATATTGAAAGTAGTTCGTGTACGCATTGCGGAAATCATTTACAAAGTCAGTCCATTATTGAAAATTCAGGACGGGTACTTGTGTTCTCACTCTGTTTAGTCGATCAATCGTTTATGAAAATAACCAATTTTAATTTAACAAGTACATCACAGAGTGAGCTAAGATTTGAAAATAAAAGATATCGTTTATCAAGTGCAATATTTCATCATGGTCACGGATTTAATGAAGGACATTATACATCCATTTTACGAAAAGATGGACATTTTTACAAAGCCGATGATGCAACAGTATATAAATCTTCATGGCCCCGTAATAGCAAAGATCTTTACATACTTTTTTACGAGGAGAAATAATGTTTTTATTTGATGATATATAATAACAAGGAAGAATACAAATTAATAAAAAGTTGTGCACACAATTTTTAAATTTTTTGGTTGGCAAAAATCCCCGTACTGAACCCTCCACGAGGGTGCCGACTGGTAATGACGCTACAGTGCCTAATCTTAGGTGGCGTTCAGCTAAGATTAGGGGTCAGAACTGTGTGCTCTGGTTTTTTCAATAGCCAAGCCATATGGGGACGACTCCTAGTCATGGTATTGGGGTACTTTGACTATGGTCAAAACAAAAACTTCTGATATCAAACAAAAACACCTCTTAACGAGGTATAAAAATAGTGACGATCGCACCTTCAACGTACAAAAGTTCTGATATCAACTTTTGTGACGAAAAATGATTTTAGATGCGACTAAATAAGTACGATACCTAAAATTTAATCATTCGGCACGCTACAACAGAAAACTTTCGTGCATATATTAAATATTTGCTAAAGCGGGCCGAACGAGTAAATTTTAGGTATCGTACTTATTTAGTCGCATCTAAAATCATTTTTCGTCACAAAAGTTGATATCAGAACTTTTGTACGTTGAAGGTGCGATCGTCACTATTTTTATACCTCGTTAAGAGGTGTTTTTGTTTGATATATAGTAGTCGCCTTCGCACACTCTCCTGGTGCGCTTCGTCACTACATGGACTGCCGTCCATAGTGATATAGCTGCCATAGGAACAATCGCAAAATTAATGGGAATATAATAGGAAATAAATTATTGCTTCGTTGGTTTTTATTGTATTCTCTTCTACTGTGGGATGACTCTTCAATTTTAATTTTAATTTTATTAAAATCGAACTGCTATATCATTTAGCTGCCATAGGAACGATCGAAAAATTAATGAGAAATAATAGGAAATGTAATATTTTTGCGATTTGTAAATTAATAGGAATGATCTGCAAGGGCATATAAGCTTCGGCTGGCCGAGGCTAGCTTCCTTTCTTGTTTTTCCTAAAATGAGTTCAATTTTTAATCAATGTTTTTATCTCAGGAGGCGGCGTGTAAAAAATTAATCGGACTAATTAAATCCGATATTAAAAAGGTACGAAATTATAAAAAAAGTTAATTTAATTTATAATCTAAAAACTATGATAAAAAATTTAAGTAATATTTAAGCACAAGTTTTGCTCTTTATAATTTTACTTTATTTCGACTCTTTTTCTCATCCAAATCACCGGATTTATATGCTTTTTATATTATATTTCCATAGTCAAGGAAACACCATCAGCAGCATTTTTATAGTTCACCCCACCTTGTCGAAAAGCTCTCGAATAAATGTAAATACTTCAAGTTTCACGGAATTGAAGTGCAGGTAGCGAACAATAAATAAAATTTCAAGTAAGCCACACGGACACAAGAACAATGGGAACACATAAAGGAGCCACGGGAGTGGGTCGCGGGCTCGAGGCAGAGGGTTGCTGCCACCTGCATTAATGTCGCGTTCTTTGCCCAGGTTGGTTTTGGGTCTTGACCCGGGTTTCTGGCTGGATAAAGGAGGAGGGGTACCATCGCTTCTAGCCATTAGTTGCCATTTGTATGCGAAACACAGAATTGATTTTTTTCCGTTTTGGTATTTGGATTCACATTTTTATTTCATTCGCTCGCGGTGACCCACGGCCGTGGGGCGAAATTTCTGCAACCGTTACTTCACACGTTTCAAATCCTTCAGCTGCCCTTTTCGTTCCCCATCCCACTTACTGTGCCATCCCTTACCTCCAATTGTGTCGCAATCTCGCTCTCATATTCTGATCAGTTTCACACGCAAATTCTTATGCTTATTCTTTTCTACACGCCGCAAGGACCAATCGCATAATGGGGCGTGGTGACGACGACTTCCACGCGAATTCTGCGTACTCGTAGTCGTTCTACAGCCTCTCTCTCTATTTGATGTTGCTGTTTATGTTTCGCTATTGCGCAGCTACACGACGCAATCGGCGGCGGGTGGGGAAGGGACGACCGTTTTTTTTTTCTAGCAGAACATAGTTTTCCCTGAGCTGGCATGGTAGGATTGTCTTTCACGATTCGTATTTGGCTTGGCAGCCATTTTCCATTTTCCCGTGCTTCGATTCTTGGGTCTGAGGCTGTCTCCGCCACCAACATCGCATCGATTTTGCAGAGGCGCTATGCCATACGGAAGCCTTTTAAAATGGAAAGGGGAAAATCAATGAAAGACTCTTCCGAAGTAACAACACAGAAAAAATTAAAAATATAAAACTTTTACACAGAGAAAAAAGATTTTTAACATTGCTGCATAAAAAAACATTTTACAGCAATTTGTAAATTAACGGTACATTTTTTAATTGCTTTCTGTATAAAAATTAATAATTTTTAACGAGAATTTAAATGATTGGCTGAAATATTTAGTATGAACTTTTCGAGCATCTGAGCTGATTGACTTTTTTGTTTTGGTTGTGAACTACTTGAGCTGAACTGTTTGAAATGGATCGTTGTTCGATTATTCCATAAATAAGAGCTATAACTCTAAAGACACAGTCAAAAGTTCAAGCTCTAGCTTGGAGCTGATTTTAAACTCTACTCTACTCTAAGCCATAATTTTGCAATGCATAAATAAAATGCCAAGTAGTAACTCTGCACTTAATTTGAACACGTAAAATGGTCCAATTGGTAGGCGTCTGCCTCTCATGCGATACCCGCTAGGCCAGAGAAGGTCAAAAGTTATAATGAAGCTTATTAAACATTTAGCAATTTGATGAAGAATATTGTATATTAAAAATAAGAAAGAACGCTATAGTCGGGTGCCCCGAATATCATATACCCGTTACTCAGCTAAAGGGAGGTGGAGATATAAAACTTTGGTTGCGCATAACTTTTAAACGAATGGTCCGATTTTAAAGTTCCCGGTTTTGCTATAAAAGCAAGTATGCTTTTCTAACGTTTGCCATAAAAATCATACATGTATATATGTACACTTTTCCTTTTTTGTCAAAATAAGACTAATTAAAAATTCCAAAAATCTGAGTAATTTGGTATTATAGGGAACTAGTCCCCACAACCGCGTAAAAATGATCCTCGATGGACAGCGAGTTCTTAAGAACTCTCATAACCGTGGATGACATCATGCGTATTTTTATTATGATAATCAGAAGAAATCGCGGTCCAAGGAGGATTATATATTTTAACCTTTCTTTAAGACTGTTCCACCCAAAGCCAAACATCAAGATTGAATTTGTTGAGTTCGCTTCTTACATTATTTAGTATTGAATTAATAACATTATGCTTTATTTTAACTAAGTTACGATTTAAAAATAAAAGAATGAAAAGAATACAATAAAATATAATATATGAAAATGCGCGAATAATTTTTTTAGGGATGTAAGAAGCGCCACTATTGAAGGTGTCTGCTGCCATCGATGTTGGCTCGATAGTACCAAACCATCGATAGTGGCGATAGTGCCATCGATAGTTCTCCACCTCTAGAAGTGAATGATATACAAAATTGTATGCCAATGCATTCTGTGGCTTGAACCATAACATTGCATGATTTTAATTTCCGCCAACTAACAAAGTATCGTAGTTCAATAAATCAGAAAAAGAACAAGCCATTAATGACTGTAAAGAAGTTATGACCAATTTGTATTACAATATCCCATCAGAAGACGAAGACTCCATAACTCAATCCAATCCACAAATCGATCCCGTTTTTGAAGACTACAGTGACGACTTTAATGTCTTGCAATGGTGGTTTAATATCAAGAAACAATTTCCATTACTATACAAACTAGGCCTAAAAATCTTAGCAGTCCCAGCAAGTAGCGCTCCGTCGGAGAGGAGCGTTAAAAAATTGGTTTGACTGAAGACATGGTCAATAAAATAATGTTTCTCAACTCAAACATAGACAGCATTAATGAAAATGTCTTAAATATCGATTAATGTGTAAATAAATCCGTCAATATTTTATGACTAACGTCGCTTCGGTTCATTCATTAGGTTTTAAATTATTCTGCTAGTGGATAGATTACAATATTACAAAGAAATATGCAAGCTTTAACACTTTATAAATTCAGTAGGTTTTGTAATTTTTTGAAAACTTCATTCGCTGTACAATGAATATCCTACATTTCACTTGGTCATTCCCCATATTGGAAAACTAAACAAAATTTGTTGACAATTCGATGAATACACTAGTAGAATAAAAACATAAAGAATCTTTGGAACACGGTATACAAAATGTTGTATTAAAACACATTTCAAAATTTCATCAACTCGCTCATTTCCTGTTTCAGCCAACAAACCAATTGCTGCAATTCACTCAAGAAGAAAAAATGGAGACTATAGCAATGAACAATGAAAATATGGATGAGGAAAATTTTAATGAAATTGGAGATGAACATATCTTTTCTGATTATATAACTAAATCGGCCTGTGGCGACGTCCAAAAAGAAGTGAAAAAGAAGTTCAGCGCTACCTAAACTTAAAGGTGAAATACTCTGATGACTTTGACCTCCTAGCTTGGTGGAAAAATAATGAGAATCATGTCCCATCTTTGTACAAGTTGTCAAGAAAAATTTTCTCCGTACCTTCAAGTAGCGCTGCTTCAGAGAGAGTATTTTCAAGGGCCAAAAACTTGCTCTCCGAACAAAGAAGAGCTATAGGTTCCAGCCCAACCTTAGCTGATGAAATAATTAGGGTATTCAATTGCGTTGTAAACGTTTGAAAAGTGTAAGCAGTTCCAACAACAATTTCCATACAAAATAGTTAGCAAGGCCTACAACACCCCAGCCTATTTATACAAATCTATCGTACTTGTGTAGAAATAATGGTTTAAAAAAGAGGTTTTAAATACTAAAAAGTCGGGTTTGAGTCTATGGTGAGTCAACCTAAAAGATTGACGCTTAAGAATTCGCGTGTTTTGTTGCTCTACTTTTGGCGACCAATGTTTTTTTTTCTTGGTAAATGCTATTGTTAAGCGATGCATATAACATCCATATGCCAAAGAATTCGCGGTTTTATTTTCGGTTATTTTGATATTTATTTGAGGGCTTGCTTATATAAGACGGTAAGGAAATGAAATTCTTGACCAAGAAGTTGGCCACCCAATAAGCTGAAGAACTCGCGGTTTAAGCAAATTTTTGGTGAAACCAAATAAGAATGACTATAATACAAGTAATCAACTTTAATGTCCGTCCTCAGCCATTTAACGCCTCAGAAATCGCGGGCTTTTCATATAAAGTAAAAAGGGAGCCATTTTTGTGTACATTTGACCTTTTTATTTTAGGCAAAGCCTCCCTTGCATTTCTTTTTTCCTGAATAATCATCAAGCAATACAAAAAATAAAAAGTTATCCTTTTATTGTACGTCAATAGTTGCAAGATATTTTTTGAAAAAAGGTTCACAATTTTTGTCTGGAAATCATAAAAATGTTACACTTTTGCAACGCAATTGAATACCCTACATATCAAACTGGTATTGTTCCGTTTTTATCTCTTTGTATACATACTTAATAAATGCTGTTTTTCGCCGTCGGCTAAAACAAAACGATTTTTTCTGTTCTAAAGGAGATTTACCATTTAAGGGGGGACATCTAAGTAACTGGGGAAAAAAAGCGGATTTTCTGGAATTTTTTTTTGGCCAAATGAGAAGCCAATCGAAAATTTGTAAAGTAGGTCTTATAAAATTAGATCCGAAGAACAAAATAATTTTTTTTTAAATAAATCGAAAACAAAATGGCGGCTGTGCATCATTTCTTCGTAGGCCCCTTTTTGTTGAAGTGGGTACATGGCCGGACAGCTAACGTCCTTAATTTTTTGATTTAGAAAAAAAAAAAAAAGTTTGGTTAGTTTCTATACATCAACAGCTATCGACACACGTAGGATTTTTCGATATATTGATTTTTGGCAAAATGGTGAGTGATTGAAAAAAAATTAACATTTTCACGAAAAATAAAACTTCACAAAATTGTTGACAAACAAAAAAAGTGTGTGTGTCCTACGTAGATAGATAGATAAAGGTATTTTGAATATACTGTCAAAATTTTAGATCGATCGGTTCGAGTTATGTGTCCGGCAATCACAAAAAAAGTGGTTTCGAGAAAAACGCGTGCCCGGAATATACCTGTGAGGCATCGCCGCAGAATGGAAAATTTCGACACTTTTGCCGGACTCTATATTGTGGTATGTTATTTTTAAGACCCTAAAGAATTTTTTAAGCAAAAAAAAATATTGTCGATTTTTTTCAAAATTTTACTTAGATGTCCCCCCTTAAAAAGTTATGTGAATGGAATATGGCCTTATATTATTAATTATTAATTTACTCGTAAAGTAAAAGGGTACATTGTATTCGTGCAAAAGTATGTAACAGGGAGAAGGACTTAGACTTAGACTTAGTTTAATCTGTCCGAGGCAACATATATGTGAAAAATCACTGTTTTGAATTATGTCACACTATAATTCATAAACCTTGTTAGGGCATTACAAAATGTGATGCGTGTATGGCTCAATCAGTTAGTGTGTCTACAAATCCAAAGGTCCCCGGTTCAAGTCCTAGAGAGGGCGACTTGCTTCAAAAAAAGTAAGTTTGTTTTAATTCCATTTAATTATCATTTACCGTATTCGATTACATAATAATTATCAGAATTCCTCTAAGGACCGCGCCTATTAATTGGCTACTTAATTAGGAGAGCGTCAAGTTAGGCATCGTCAAGTACTAGTTTAACAGCTGTAACCGTAAATTGGTTAACAGTCACTAGTGCAAAACTAGTAGCAAATGGACTAGTTGTTTCCGATGACAAGCATATGAAAAATGGACCACTTCGTTACAAGGAAATGGACATATGTAACTTGAACTAATTAACTTTCCTGACCCAACTAGTATTTTACTGGTCCCAAACCTGATTCCGTTTCCTGCAGGGTAACAACACAAATTTTTGGGCTTCCTTTTAAAAAAGCCTGGCGCCGACATCTTTACAGATTTTGTAAAAGTGTAAATGTAATTTTGTTGTATTTATTAATACCTATTAAAATGTAGAAGAAATTTGTAAAATCGGACAATCCAATAAAAAATCCACAAGCGCTAGCGGCTTTGAGGAGTGCATATATCCATCTCACTCGCACTCCCTTTAGCTGAGTAACGAGTTTCTAATAGTCGAAGTACTCGACTATAGCGTTCTCTCTTGTTTTTATTACGAATTTAATCTTGTTTCTTCGTGTGCATTCATTTTGTGTTTGAACCAAGTTTAACATTATTGGTGCAAGGACTTGCGTCATTAAAAACAAATATGTTTGCTATTTGAGTGGTCTGCGACTGAGACTGGTTGCGAACTGGGGAGGATCCCTGCGACTGCTGAGGCATTTGAATTACCAAGTGGTGTCAAATGACACCGCCTGCGTGCTTTAATCCGTGGAAATACCTGCGGCGATGCTGGTAACCAGACCCCACCCCAAAACTCGTGAAGGTTATTATACGGTCGCATGCTGGGCCCTAAGGGTGGCGTGGTGGATGGTGGCTCTGTTCGAATTGTGCGAAAATTTGTAAAAGTCAAAATCTATCTTTTCAGCAAACAGAAGCTGTGGCCAAGAGTTCGAGTTCAGGTGGTTCAGGTTTGCTGAACCACTCGGGCAGCTCAGTGTGCGTGTGCTGCTCAGCGGGTGGGTGTGAGAGTGGGCTAGTGGCTCAAAACATGATAGCCCGACTGACGGGAATATTTCGTACAGGAGCTCAGACGGGGGCTTTGTAGTTGTGTGTTTGTGCAGTTCTCGGTTCTTGATTATGTAAAATCCCGTGCACGTGCTCAAAGCAAAGATTTTTTCAATGCGAACAAGCCGCACGTGTACCCAGGCCAACGTATGTAGCGTACGTGGCATTGGACTACCGCAGCCTTCTGCCAATCCACCCCCTTCACGTGCCCACCCACCCAAATTCAGTCTGCAGCTCGACGGGGAGTTTGTTTGCCGTGCCTTGTAGCTTTTATTCTATTACACAAGTTTATTACGAAAATCGGCAGTAAGAACGTGCGTCCGTCAAGTCAAAGAAAGTCCCTTCCACTCTCCTTCCCTCCTTTAGCTTAGCCCTCACTCAAATCCAAGCACAGTTCCGATTCCGGGTGCAGTCCCAACGTGGTTGCCAGCGAGCGAATTTTACTATTAGGCAATCATTGGAGCAGAAGGAGCAAACCAAGCCGAGCTGCGAGGACGAGTACTTTAGGTACGGCGCTTGATGTTTGACGTACGATGCACGGGCACTACACTACACGGCTGGCTGTGAGACTCGAATAAGTGCTGCGCAAAGCACTGCTCTCTGGCTGTTCCGTGTCGAAAGTGTGTAATAAAGCGAAACGCTCCCGCAAATTGAGCCACGCTACTTGAACCCTCAATTATGTGGCCATTGCAGCCTCAGATTCTCCGCCACACCCGGCCTTAGACCTCCAGCTCCGATTCGACTTAGGCTTTACGGGCCAATGCAACATATGTCTGTATTTGCCCCATGGCTTTTACTGCCGATTTGAACGCTTTAATTAAAGGAGCGCCTTTGCGTTGTTCGGTACTTATCATTGCTCTGTTTGGCAGCTGATTAAATTAAAATAAATCATTTAAAAAGGCGTGTGTGCACTTACAATGCCGTTGCTACCGTTCTGTGGCGTCAGGTGCAGAATAAGTCAACCGTTTTCAATGCAGGCCGAAGCCCATCAAAGCGCCCCTGCGCCCTTCTAACAATATTACATCGATGTTGTATTCCATTGCTAATGATTATACGCACTGTCAACAAGCGCTTCCGGTGAACTCATATCTGCCCAGCGACCTCAGCTGACACCAAGGAGATAATCCTATGAACAAATAACAGCGCTGCCTGACCCAACTTCTCAGCAGTCGAATTAAAGTCGAGCTCCTCGTTCGTTTTGCAAATTATTTTTAAAAATCAACCAAATATGCATAAAAAATCACCTTTGATTTTAAAAGTTCTCTATTATAACAATTATGATTTCAGGCTAGCTATTGGATTGGCAGGGGTGCCGCACGCCATTCACAACATTATCCGACCCTCGCTCGCCAGCAATTGGGGTGGTATTCTTGCCACCCCCCAAGGTGCCTATACTCATTATCTCCATAAAAACAGTACTCGGTGTAAGGCTCACTACTCTTCCTAGCCCGAAGAAAATGATTTAAGACAAGAAAGGAAGTTAACTTTGGTAAGCCGAAGTTTATATACCCTTGCAGTTAAAATAAATACTTATAGATTAATGCTCGCTCGATCGCTACTATGGGGAATCCGACTACTTTTTTTGGCCAATATTAATGACTCCCTCAATTTTAAAGATATCAAAGTAAAACTTTAGCAACCGTTCTTATTTATTCCAACGCATATTCTGGCTGAATATCTTTCGAATAAGACAACTATATCATATAGCTGCCATAGGAATGATCATATCAACTTTGCTATTTTTACACACAAAAAAATTTGCTTGGTAAAATTTACCAATGAAGATAGTTTAGTAACTATAAAAAATTGTGTATTTGTTTTTGCTTTGCGTATTATTAAATAGTTAAACTACTATTAAAATAATAACGCTTACGGGATGTGTGTATTTTGTTTTTGTATCTTTAACCTATTTTAAATAGTTAGTACACTATTATAAAATAGTTACCCTAATGAACCTTCTTTAATATAAAAGTATACTACAGTAATTTTACAAATCTTCTGCGATACCTTATATATAATTCCCAACTGGGTCTAGCCCTTCATGAACCAAGCCCAAGTCAGATTCTGAGACATTAAGACTTATTTTCTGACTTTAGTCTTTAATAAACTTCCACACTAGCTGGAAGTCAAGTGCAACCCGCACCTTTATAAGGTGTAGAATGAGTCACTTTTGGACAACTACCTTTTTAATATTACTTTTAAATTACTGTGAAATAACTATAAGTAATTGTATATTTACTATAAAAATAGTAAGTTAACAACAATTTATGGTTGGGGTACATTCTACCCTTTTTTTACAGTTGCATAACTATTTTTTATAGTAACCCTCACGTTTACGAATTACGTAAGAGTAACACTTTACTTATTAGAATTGACAATTTGTGTGGTTGGGAACTGTTTGACAATTATTAAAGTTGATTTTACCAATTTTTTTTTGTGTGTAGAGATAAATCCATAGAACTTGAAGAGTACCTTCTTAATTCTCAGATTTAACTTCCCATTTCTTAATTATACCCGTTACTCGTAGAGTAAAAGGGTATATTGTATTCGTGCAAAAGTATGTAACAGGGAGATGGGATCGTTACCGACCCTATAAAGTATATATATTCTTAATCAGGATCACTAGCCGAGTCGATATAGCCATGTCCGTCTGTCTGCCCGTATGAACGCTGAGATCTCGGAAACTACAAAAGCTAGAAGGTTGAGACTTTCCACACATATTCTTGGGCTTCCTACGCAGCGCAAGCTTATTTCTTCCAAGCGCCACGCCCCCTCTAACGCCCACAATCCCCCACTAACGATTTTAAAATGTGTCTGGCGCCCACACCTTTAAAGATTTCGGAAAAGGATAAATGCAATTTTGTTGTGTATATTTATACCTATCGAAATGTAGAAGACATTTTTCAAATCGGACCATTCATTTAAAAGTTATGCGCAATCAAAGAAATGTTATATATCCATCTCCCTCGCTGAGTGACGTATTATTGGGTTGGCAAGAAAGTCATGTCGTTTTTTTCAATATTTTCAAAGATGATTTATTTATATCAGGACTTATAATTAATCAATTATGTATTGGCCGTTTTGTTCGACCACTAATGACCATCTCTCGGGCAGCTGCATAATTCCGCGCTCGAAGAACTTTTGGTCTTTTCCAGCAAAGAATCGAGACAAGTGGTTTTCGACAGCCTCATCTGAATCAAAGTTTTTACCATTCAAAGAGTTTTGAAGAGAGCGAAACAAATGGTAATCTGAAGGTGCTAAGTCCGGACTATAAGGTGGATGTGGTAGCACTTCCCAATTCAGCTCCGTTAATTTTTGCCGAGTGACCAAAGATGTGTAGAGCCTAGCGTTGTCATGGTGAAAAACTATACCCTTGCGATTAGCTAGTGCCGGCTCCTTTTCTTTAATTTTTTCCGCCAAATTGGATAGCTGGCGACAGTACACATTTGAATTGATGGTTTCATTCCGTCCCAGCAGCTCAAAGTGCACTACACCCTTCCAATTCCACGAAACAGACAGCATAACTTTCCTCTGATGGATATCGGCCTTTGATGTGGCTTGGGCTGGCTCATCTTTCTTGCTCCATGATCTTTTTCGTTCGACATTATTGTAAACAACCCACTTTTCGTCGCCAGTAATGATCCGCTTCAAAAAAGGATCGTTTTTAATACGTTTCAGCAGAGAATCGCAGATATTGATACGCTTAGTCAGGTGAATTCCCTTTAAGTTATGCGGAACCCCAACATCGAGTTTGTTTACGTAGCCAAGTTTCTTCAAATGGTTTACAACCGTTGTATGCGACACACTGAGCTTCTCTGACATCTCCCGCGTTGAATAACGCCGGTTTTCATCCAGCAAAGCCTGAATTTGTTCGTCAAAAACGGCCGATGGTCGACCAGAACGTGGGGCGTCTTTAACTCCAAAATCTCCAAACCTGAATTTGGCAAACCAGCGCTGACATTGGCGATCACTCATGGCATCTTTACCATACACTTCGAACAATTTTTCGCGAGCTTCGACCGCTTTTTTTCCTTTTCGGAAATAAAAAAGCAAAATATGCCGAAAATGCTCACTTTGATCCTCCATGTTTAATTTGCTATAGCTTCCACAAATGTTATCGAATAATTTCGAATTTATCGAATTTGCATCGATAGTACCTAAGACAATAAGCTTTAAAACGATACTAAAAAGTGTGACTCTGGTGCTCGATTAGTCGTAAATAAATTAAATTAAAAACGATTACTAAAAAAAACGACATGACTTTCTTGCCCACCCAATAGATAGTCGGGACACCAACCCGACTATAGCGTTCTCTCTTGTTTTAAAATTATTTCAGACAATAAGGGGTTTTATTGCCTAAAAAAACATATTTTTATCAAATACTTTTAGGAGTTGTAGGCATAAAATTTAGGTAATATTCCTATAATTATAATCAATGCTTGTATTGTTCTGTGCTATCAATGTAAATCCAAATTCTAGCAATAAAATGAACTCTAAAAGCCTATTTACATGAGTAAAGACCACTAGATGTGGACAAAAGTGAGGTACTTTTAGGGTCTTTGGTATTTGTTGTTTTTTTTTATTGTGTTTTTGTATCAAAAATGAATTTAAAAATAAAATATAATTTTTGTCTTTTATTTTAATTTAACAGAGTCGATCAACGCTGAATTTTGTTAATTATTGGCGCACTTTTAGTTTCAACTGCGGGGCGGACGGGCGGCCCATCAAACCAATTTTGCTCTAAGATAGCCATAGATAACTCAAGAAAGTCCTTCATGTGTGGTATAGTTAGTGATTTGGAATATAAGGAGATCTTTGTTTACTTTGCCGACATCTTTTTCAAGTTTAATATAATTCTGCTTCAAGGTTTTGAAATTCATTTAAAAATACGGTTTTATTTTATAAACATACTAGCTATACCCGGAGCGACTTCGTTCGCTTAAAATTAGTTTGGAGTACGGTTGTCAGGACTTTATGTTTTCTTATTAGCGCGTTTTTTGAAAACCTTTGTGTAAAACCCTTTTTAGAAGATCCTTCAGGGGCGAGAATCAGAAGGCTACTGGCAGAGCTATATAATAAATGAATGTGATCAATGTAAAAGTATTGAATTTGTATACTTTCTATCAGTTACAATACTATCAATGCAATTTTAATTTGCGCACAAATGTACACTTGTTTGTAAATTGTTTCAAATTTGTTGTTTTGAATGAAACGAAAACATTTGTAAACACACGAAAAGATAGGCATCTTATACAAAAGTAGCGAAGTAACTTATTATTTTCCGATTCCACATTTGATTGATAATTATTAATTTTAAGCTCGACAAATTTTGCATTGGCTAAAGGAAATTAATGTTTTTATTTGTATTTAAGCACATTATCTACTTTCAAGTAGAAACATACACACATATTGTGTGTATGTATTGTATTGTACATGTATTGTACACATTGCATTGTACACAAAATGAAAAATATTTTTTTTTAAATAAAACCTAAGTATTTGATCCACAGGACTGACTATTGATCGAAAATCATATTGATCGGAACAGCAGTTTAAGTTTTTAAAATCCAAACCAAATTTGAACTTAAATTGACCCTTTCCCCTCCCTATCACACACAGCACTACCCCACCCCCTCGTCAGTTTTCTTGGCTGTTGCTCTCTCGGCTGTCGCTCTCTTGGCATCCGCTCTCTGGGTTTCGCTCTCTCTGCAGGCTCCCACAAAATGCAACGCAATAACTTAGAAAATCTAAATAAATTCGTTAAAAATACTTTAAAAAGTGTTAAAAACTTGAAAAATAAAACTTAAGCATTTGGGCCATAGAATAACTAATGATCCAAAAATCATCTTGATCGGAGCAGCGGTTTAGATTTTTAAAATCGAAAAGTTAATTTTAAATGTAGCCCCCAATTTATGGGGGATATCGAAATTTCTTTTCATGTCGGATCTTAGTGGGCGCCTACGCCCCCAATGAAATACTGTGCAAAAATTTGGCTGCTGTAGCTCTTAAGGTTTGGGCTGTGGTCGTATCCCCTTAAAAATCGATCTTTCATTTTATAATCTTTAGAGATTAATTATAACCATAATAATGATAAACGAAGACGAAAGCTAACTTCGGCAAGCCTAAGTTTTAATACCCTTGCAGATTTCACGAATGAAAATTTGACTAGAATAGCATAAAAACAAAAAATGAAATAACAAACAACAAAAATTGTTATACAAAGATAACATAAAATTTTTAAATTTTTAACCTATTGTTCCTATGGGAGCAATGTTCTACGCATGTTCTCGGACGGCTGAGAAAGTTTCAAACCGCTAGCTTTTAAACTGAGCTCGCAAACGGTATTGAAACAGACGGACTGACGGACAGACGGACGGACGGACGGACGGACATGGCTATATCGACTCCCCTATTAATCCTCATCAAGAATATATATTTATGGGGACGGAAACGTCTCCTTCACTGCGTTACAAACTTCTGACCAAAATTTTAATGCCCTCTGCAAGGGTATAAAAATGAAAAAAAAAAATGTATATATATTTATTTTCGTGCTTTATTGAATATGGGAACCTAAAACTAAGGCGATGTTCTTTTGTCTTAAAATATTTAATTTTGGATATACATAGCCTAAAATTTAAGACAACATTGCCTAAAACTTAGTCTAGTTCATATTGCCTGAAAATTAGGAACAAAATTTCTTGGGTTAAATTTTAGGTCAATGACCTTAAATTTCAGCAAATTTTTGGGTTTTTTTTTGGGTATGTTTTTTTCTGGGTATAGGCAAGCTATTGGGATGAGACATCCCCAAAAGTCTTCTTTCTATTTCAGATAGTACTTAAATTGGAACCAACGGGATCGAACAACTATTTCATCCCACACACAAAAAAAAACTATGTAAAATCCACTATTTAATAGTGAAAACTGCCCCAAATAATAAAATAAAAATAATAGAAAATTCCCAAAAGAATAGTAGATTACCTATAAAATAGTAGATTACCTACTAAATAGTTTTTTACCCAAAAAAAATTGTTGTTTTTTAAATTTATTTTTTTAGCTATTTTAATTTTTTATATTAATTTAGGAAGCTATTTATAGACACTTACATCTCACAGATCCTTAAACTTACAAATTAGTTTTTTTTGCCTCCGCTGGGAATCGAACCGGCAAACTTCGGAGTCGAGCACTCTATCCAGTAGGCCACAGAAGAATGATTTTCGTAGAGGAAAGTCTATAGACTTCAAATCAATATATAACAAAAAAAAAAAAAAAAAAAAAAAACATCAGTTGCAAAAGCGGGATTTGAACTCGCGACCCCGAGATTATGAGTCGGATACTCTAACCACCCTAAGACCAGAAAAATAGTCGACCTACAATTTATAATTGTATTTTTAAAACAACAAAATACATGAAGGAAAAAAATAGTTGTGTTACGATATTAATTATGGTGTCACTATTCAATGCCCCAAAAAATAAAACAACAAAATACACGCGAACAAACAAATTACTATTAATCTGCCAAATAAATAAAACAACAAAATACATGAACATTTCGTAAATAGGTTTTCAACTATTTTAATTGTTAAATACTATTCAATGACCAAAAAAAGAAAACAACAAAATACAAACAAAAATTCAGAAAATAGTGAACTACTATTTTTTATACCCGTTACTCGTAGAGTAAAAGGGTATATTGTATTCGTGCAAAAGTATGTAACAGCTAGAAGGAAGCGTTTCCGACCCCATAAAGTATATATATTCTTGATCAGGATCACTAGTCGAGTCGATCTAGCCATGTCCGTCTGTCCGTCTGTCCGTCTGTCCGTCTGTCCGTCTGTCTGTCCGTCTGTCTGTCCGTCTGTCTGTCTGTATGAACGCTGAGATCTCGGAAACTATAAAAGCTAGAAGATTGGCATTTTGCCTGCAGATTCTAGGAGTTCCTACGCAGCGCAAGTTTGTTTCAAAAAGGTGCCACGCCCCCTCTAACGCCCACAATCGCTTATATACGATTTTAAAAATTTCAATATTTCGGAAAAGTAAAAATGCAGTTTTATTGTGTTTATCAATACCTATCGAAATGTAGAAGAAATTTTTCAAATCGGACCATTCGTTAAAAAGTTATGCGTGTTCAAAGTTTCTATCTCCATCTCCCTCGCACACCCTTTACCTGAGTAACGGGTATCTGATTGTCGGGGCACCCGACTATAGCGTTCTCTCTTGTTTTTATTTTTTTTTTATCCCTAATGTATTGCATTTTTTTTTTAATCATGAGTAGTTATATTTTGGTAAAAATGATGTTTAGGTTCTTCAAATTTGAAACATTAAATTACTGTTACTATTAAACCATAATAAAATATATATTTGCATATAAATATTAGTATTAATCATGAAATATTTACGAGCAAAATTAAATGAATACTAGGGGGAATAACTAGAAGAGAGTCAATCAATTTGACTAAAAAGAGGAGAACAAAATGTGAATAGACTTTGTACAGCGCCTCACGTGATGCTTCCGTGGCGCAGCTAGTAGAGTGCTTGACTGAAAACCGTGAGGCAAGCGGTTCGATTCCCGCGTGCGCCGACTAAGATGTTTTTTCTCAAAATAGTAAGTTATTTGGTTTTTATATTAATCATTTGTAATTTCAGTTATTCATTTCAGTTATTATTACAGTTCCAATTCGAAACTACAAGTGCATGTACATAAACATATACATCACCCATCCATGTGCTCAATTAAAGGAAATTCAAATAAGATGAAAAACAAGAACGAAAACCAATAACACAAGGGGAGGGGACGTGGCGTCACAGAAATAAACGGCATAATATAATAGCACGAAAAAAGTTTTATGTATTTTCTGGATTTGAGGAATTTTTTTTTTTTTATTTAGAAAATATATGTCTATATTAAAAAAAAAACGTATTTCTATTTTTTAGAAAACCTTTATTTTTAAATTCTAAGAAATAATTTTTCTACTTTCTAGCAAGAAATTTCTAAATTGCAGTCTTTTTTCTTTTGATTTAAAAAAAAAAAGCCTTTGATTTAAGAAACCTACTTTCTTTAATATAGACAAAATCGCCAGTAAAGCAAATTCATAGGCGATTTTCTAAAACCAAGGGCGATTTTAGTCGATTTTTTTTTTGAGTGTAGAAGGAAGCGTTTCCGACCCCATGAAGTATATATGTTTTTGATCTGTCTGTCTGTATGAACGCTGAGATCTCAGAAACTATGAAAGCTAGAAAGTTGTTATTAATAATGAAGATTCTTGGTCTTCCTACGCAGCGCAAGTTTGTTTCAGCGAGGTGCCACGCCACCCCTAACGCCCACAATCGCCTTGAACGATTTTAAAATGTGTTTGGCGGCCATCCCAACTTTCTAGCTTTTGTAGTTTTCGAGATCTCAGCGTTCATCCAGACAGACAGACAGACCGACGGACAGACGGACATGGCTTATCGACTCGGCTAGTGATCTTAATCAAGAATATATATTCTTTATAGGGTCGGAAACGCTTCCTTCTCCCTGTTACATACTTTCCGACGAATACAATATACCCTTTCACTCTATGAGTATCGGGTATAAAAATGTAGAAGTGTTTTAATTTAGTGGATCGTATATATACACGGTATACATCGTATATAATACATTTTCTTCACAAATGTTGATGTTTGTATGTTGAAGGTGCTAAGTTGTACAAAATGTTACCTCAAAAGTAAGGAATTTCCTTGGGTGCTCGCCAAAATATTGATTAAGTTGTCGGATCTTTTTGGGTGTCAATTTTCATATGGTGGCCTGATGGAAACAAAATCAGAGGCCATTAATTAAATTCACGAATCAGAACCACATTCTGCCCATCTCAGTCCTGGCCTTTGCTACCGAATGAGGATTTTTATAACTTTGTCCCCAGGGTCCTAATTTGTGACAACAATCTTATGTTGTAAAACACGAGTTCCATCTAGATTGTAAGGACTGCGCTAGATTGACTCTTTGTTATTATGGCATGAGAACTGAGAACCCGACATCGGAATCAGGAGAAACTGCCTTTACTTATGTGTCCCCAAGGCTTTGTAATATTTCTGGCAGCGTTGTCATAAAAATTATTACTGTACTCGTCGGAGCGAGCTGACAGGATGGGACCGTACACTCAAAAAAAGTGTTAAACGTCAAGAATCAGGACGAAATATTGTTTAACTTATAAGACTAATTTCAATACAGACTATTCATTTCCCTGTATGAATAACTTTGCTATAGGGTAAGAATTTCTCAACAGCGCATATGAAAAAATAGATTTTCTTCAGACTTGGTTATCTAGTAGAGTTTGCCTACGTTATCATCTGTAATTTTTTTTTTATTTTTTGGGGCTTACTTAACGGCGCTATGAATTTTTTCATTAAGGAACATATAAAATTTTGTGAAACTTCAAATTAGTATATCTCGGGAACGGCTTGGAGGAATCACGTACAACTTTACACGTTTGTAGATGTGATCTAGGGGCATTCCAAAAATATTTTTAAAAACAAATTTTTTTATCACTTTTTTTTTTTTATTTGGAAAAACTCAGGTCAACAAAATTTTGTATTTTTCGGATGGAGCTGGTAGCCAATACAAAAACAAATACAACTTTGTTAACTGGTATTGTCTAGTGTTTTTAATGCAGATGGCTGTTTCGTTTCGTTTCTTGAACTTGGTGTCGTGTAGGATGTGTTTATTCATTGAAAAAAATGTAAATGTTATAGACGGAATCGACTTCTTTGCCCAGTCATAAAGAGTTTTTGGCGAGTTAATAAAATCTTTGTTAATTCGCTGCATGCTTGCCTTTCTTGCTAATCTTTTTATTGTTCCACCCAAGCCATCGGAGGCACCTTTCCCGTGGGAAGTTGCAAAAAAATTCCATTCCACGCAACGAAACAGCCATCTGCATTAAAAACACTAGACAATACCATCATTTTAGACCAACAGAGAATAACCAAATTATTTGTACATACTTCTCAGAAAACGAGACACTGTTTTTTAATAAAATTATAAAATAAAACACTTATAAAATTGTACAATGAATTAAAAAAGTGATAACTTGCGTTTTTTCTATGGCAGCCATGTGATGGGATGGTTGTATAATTATAAGAATCACATATATTCATAATAGGAGTTAGTAACTGAATTGTGCAAAATTTCAGCATAAAAGAGTGAGGGCTTTACTTGCTGGAAAGAAAAATAGGGTTTTCCTTAAAAATAAAATAGTTTTGAAAAATACTAAATATCTTGGTAATTACTGAGGGGTACAAAAAAGTGTCTTCGGTTCCGATAAGTTGGTTATGAGACAGACAATCTCAGATATTGTACTTATTTTTATAGGATGAAGAAGACTTCCAAAACCGCAATTAAAAATTTTTGAAAAAAAAAATATTACCTTAAAATAAAAAAATTTGTTTTTAAAAATATTTTTGGAATGCCCCTAGATCACATCTACAAACGTGTAAAGTTGTACGTGATTCCTCCAAGCCGTTCCCGAGATATACTAATTTGAAGTTTCACAAAATTTTATAAGTTCCTTAATGAAAAAATTCATAGCGCCGTTAAGTAAGCCCCAAAAAATTTAAAAAAAATTACAGATGATAACGTAGGCAAACTCTACTAGATAACCAAGTCTGAAGAAAATCTATTTTTTCATATGCGCTGTTGAGAAATTCTTACCCTATATTAGATTCTAGAATCTGTAGAATTTTTAAAAAATCTTTTTTTAAATATAAAAAGGAAAATCTTGCATGATTTTTGTGCTGTCGCAGCCTAATCATTTTCCACGTTGTTAAAAACTTCCAACAAAGATAGGCACTCCCCTGCTGATGATTGTACATGAAACATGCATATACAGCGAAACCTCTTGAAAACATGAAAAAACAAGAGAGAACGCTATAGTCGGGTGCCCCGACAATCAGATACCCGTTACTCAGGTAAAGGGAGTGCGAGGGAGATGGAGATAGAAACTTTGAACACGCATTACTTTTTAACGAATGGTCCGATTTGAAAAATTAGCTAGTAGAGTGCTTGACTGAAAACCGTGAGGCAAGCGGTTCGATTCCCGCGTGCGCCGACTAAGATGTTTTTTCTCAAAATAGTAAGTTATTTGGTTTTTATATTAATCATTTGTAATTTCAGTTATTCATTTCAGTTATTATTACAGTTCCAATTCGAAACTACAAGTGCATGTACATAAACATATACATCACCCATCCATGTGCTCAATTAAAGGAAATTCAAATAAGATGAAAAACAAGAACGAAAACCAATAACACAAGGGGAGGGGACGTGGCGTCACAGAAATAAACGGCATAATATAATAGCACGAAAAAAGTTTTATGTATTTTCTGGATTTGAGGAATTTTTTTTTTTTCGGTTCCGATAAGTTGGTTATGAGACAGACAATCTCAGATATTGTACTTATTTTTATAGGATGAAGAAGACTTCCAAAACCGCAATTAAAAATTTTTGAAAAAAAAAATATTACCTTAAAATAAAAAAATTTGTTTTTAAAAATATTTTTGGAATGCCCCTAGATCACATCTACAAACGTGTAAAGTTGTACGTGATTCCTCCAAGCCGTTCCCGAGATATACTAATTTGAAGTTTCACAAAATTTTATAAGTTCCTTAATGAAAAAATTCATAGCGCCGTTAAGTAAGCCCCAAAAAATTTAAAAAAAATTACAGATGATAACGTAGGCAAACTCTACTAGATAACCAAGTCTGAAGAAAATCTATTTTTTCATATGCGCTGTTGAGAAATTCTTACCCTATATTAGATTCTAGAATCTGTAGAATTTTTAAAAAATCTTTTTTTAAATATAAAAAGGAAAATCTTGCATGATTTTTGTGCTGTCGCAGCCTAATCATTTTCCACGTTGTTAAAAACTTCCAACAAAGATAGGCACTCCCCTGCTGATGATTGTACATGAAACATGCATATACAGCGAAACCTCTTGAAAACATGAAAAAACAAGAGAGAACGCTATAGTCGGGTGCCCCGACAATCAGATACCCGTTACTCAGGTAAAGGGAGTGCGAGGGAGATGGAGATAGAAACTTTGAACACGCATTACTTTTTAACGAATGGTCCGATTTGAAAAATTTCTTCTACATTTCGATAGGTATTGATAAACACAATAAAACTGCATTTTTACTTTTCCGAAATATTGAAATTTTTAAAATCGTATATAAGCGATTGTGGGCGTTAGAGGGGGCGTGGCACCCTTTTGAAACAAACTTGCGCTGCGTAGGAACTCCAAGAATCTTCATGCCAAATTCCAATCTTCTAGCTTTTATAGTTTCCGAGATCTCAGCGTTCATACGGACAGACAGACAGACAGACAGACAGACAGACAGACAGACAGACAGACAGACAGACAGACAGACAGACAGACAGACAGACAGACAGACAGACAGACAGACAGACAGACAGACAGACAGACAGACAGACAGACAGACAGACAGACAGACAGACAGACAGACAGACAGACAGACAGACAGACAGACAGACAGACGGACAGACGGACAGACGGACAGACGGACATGGCTAGATCGACTCGGCTAGTGATCCTGATCAAGAATATATATACTTTATGGGGTCGGAAACGCTTCCTTCTCCCTGTTACATACTTTTGCACGAATACAATATACCCTTTTACTCTACGAGTAACGGGTATAACAAGAGAGAACGCTATAGTCGGGTTGGTGTCCCGTCTAATACCCGTCACTCAGCTAAAGGGAGTGCGAGGGAGCTGGATATATTAAATTTTTGTAATTACGCATAACTATTTAATGAATGGTCCGATTTGAAAAATGTCTTCACCATTTCGATAGATATAAATATACACAACAAAATTGCATTTATACTTTTCCGAAATCTTTAAAGGTATGGGCGCCAGACACATTTTAAAATCGTTAGTGGGCGTTAGAGGGGGCGTGGCGCGGCTGAAATAAACTTGCGCTGCGTAGGAAGCATTAGAATATGTGTGGAAAATCTCAACCTTCTAGCTCTTATAGTTTCCGAGATCTCAGCGTTCATACAGACAGACAGACGGACAGACAGACGGACAGACAGCCGGACAGGGCTATATCGACTCGGCTAGTGACCCTGATCAAGAATATTTATACTTTATATGGTCGGAAACGCTTCCTTCTAGCTGTTTCATACTTTTGCACGAATACAATACCCTTTTATAACGGGTATAATAAACCTTTAAAAACAGAACTTAATTTCTTGTTTTAAGAAATATTTTTTCTTGGTTTGAAGGCGCTTGTCTAAAAAAAAGTGTTAAAATAAAGGTGAGGTCGCCTTTGGCCAAAATTCAAGAAGGTTTTTTTATGAGTGTATATACATATGTACTCTGGCCTGTAGTAAGAGTCAACGAGTTGCATTATTTACTCTCCGTAGCACTAATAAAGTGGTCACTACTTGATTTGCTTCATTACGGGTTCGGGGATGCGTTTCCGTACCAGGTTCGTTGGGAACCCAGCTTCAAATATAGTTATGAAGGCGATAATGTCCTTAAAAACGTGCCAAAGCCTACGCTTGTCTGGGGTGGGAGTTCGATGTTGAGGGTTTGGGATTGAAAGACCAAACAACCCTAATTGAAATTATGCGGTGTGTCTTTGCAGCGACTGCTCGTTTAGGCTGCGGTATTCCGGAGGGAGTACTAAAGGATTTCAACGGGTGGGCTGCGAACCTTTTGCGGCGGAACTGATTAGCAGACAATATGTCAAAGCTTGCCAAGGGGAGGGTGAGTACTGTAGCTTCACCCTTCAACAGGGCTTGGGACTGCTCCTGGGACTGAGCTACTCGAGGGTCGCCTGATAAGGGAAAAAGTCATGACAAATAAACGGATACATGTGTCGGCAATAGTTTTGCTTATTGCCGCGATAATAATCGACATGAACAACAATGGCCTTTGTCCTGGTCATGCTCCTGCGCCTGCTGCCTGGGTGCCCACACAAAGGACAATCGCGGGCCTTCTCCAAACGAAAATTACAGGATCGTTTATGGTGCACGGGGCAACCGCCTGGAAGCAGTCCCCGGGTAGCACCCGCTGCCAAAACAACCCTAAGGCGATTAATTCAAGTGCTCGCCCTTCCCGGACTATGTTTGCCCCTGTGCACCCTGCTGTAGATGCTTATCGATTACACGGCGCGCGATGAAATCATTGCTCCGAATTAAATAAACGTCAAACTCGGTTTTCATCAAGCCGTGTTTGATGTCTCAATGAGCGTCCCATTGGCAGGGGAACCCATTTGCATCGAAGACGCTGTCAACAAGTCGCAATTAGTTGGTTTAAACGAGCGGTCCCGCATACTGTCTTCCGGGCAGGGTGTCTGTATGACGTCATGCCCCGACTGGTCACTTTCTAGTTGGTTGGGAGCCAAGCAGATGCCGGCCGGCCACAACTCTCGCTCATATTGTTCGGTCCCATATTTGTATTTGTCGCACAACATTGTTGTGATTACTGCGATAAAGCGGCTCAAAAAAAACTAAATCACAATAAAACGAAGGCCAGGCCGAGTCGGTCAGAAAGAAAGTGTGAATAGAGCATAGCTCAACAATCAACAACAATGGGCTCGGCGGACCAACAATGATAAATGCCCATAGGTTTATGAGTGAGCATGGCCATAAAAGCAATAGAAATAATAATTGTGTCCACGTCATGGGCACGTCAGACACTGTCGGGCAACAATTGCAAGACACTTTCTTGGGTGTAAATTAAGTTACTTCTTAGCCGAGGTGGTGCCGTATGTGCTTCCCCTGGCTTCCCCTGGCTACTGGTCTTGGGCCATGGCCCGGAGTGAAGTCCCAGTTGTTGGCCAGCTTGCGTCTTTCTGTATCATCTGATTTTCTATTGTTCTTTGCATGCGTCAGCGGTAAATTAAACCGTCAACATATCCATTGATTTTTCGAACAGTTGTTCTGCATTATCATTGCCGGTTTGCGTTGAAGTTGTGGCCATTTCCTATTCCCAACTTCGTGGGACTAGTGTTCCCCGACTTCCCGTCGAGAAATGCCGTCACGTTCGCGCTCACGAGCGGTCCACAAATTAAGGTTGAATTGGCTCCTCGAAAAAGTAGGGCGTCGTAATGACACTGATGCGTTTGTTAAATTACGGGGCAAATTATAGGAGGGCAGCTCTAAAACCGAGCGACCTGTTGAGGGCAGGTAGGAAATGCGAAATTCGGTAGCCTGATTATTAAATAAGAAAATATCTGACTCAATCGTTGGCTGCCACGACTGGAGCTGTCGGACATGGGGAGCCAAGATCGCACCAGTGCGCTACCTGCCCTACCTCATTCCCGAAATCACACGAAATAGGCGTAGCTATAAATTAGATGCTTATCTCGTTGCCGCAGGAATAAAACAAAGCGAGCATCCAACGTGTGTATTATTCTGCTGAACTTCGAGCTCTGGGTGGCTGTCGCCTTTGAGGCGATCCAATTAAGTGGTAATTTTTATCATTTTGGCTTCGCCAGCCGGCCCAGTTATGTAGCGATGCTTTTACTGCGAAATATTTGCTAGCAAACGGAAGCGATATGTTGACATTGTTCTGCGCAAAAATTCCAAAGACTTTGGCGGAGCCTGGGAGTGGGATTCGGAGTTGAAAATTGAATCGAATCGCGCGGTCACACCCAGTTTTGTATCAACTCTCTGCTTGATTGACTTTACTCAAGGATGAGTTCATAAAAACGATTTAAGATTGAACCGCTAATCAGTCCTATACATAATACAAGTTGCTTGCCTTGATTATATGCACACCACGGAAGCGTCATGGCGTGGGCAGGGGGTTTTGTTTGGTGCAACATGATTTGTTTGTCTATGGCGTCTTCTCGACTCTTCGTTCTCGACAGGCGTAGGAGGTACACCAACACCAAGTGGGCTCCTGCTTCACATTAACATGGTAACAGGTTATCCCAGGCTGACTTTTGGCCTGGCATAAGGTTTGTCCATCGCATTAGTAT
This sequence comes from Drosophila lutescens, assembly GCA_037075285.1. NCBI lineage: Eukaryota > Metazoa > Arthropoda > Insecta > Diptera > Drosophilidae > Drosophila > Drosophila lutescens. The sequence goes on along the minus strand of JBAMCF010000729.1, from coordinate 67,265 downwards.
TTTCGGTGTAAGATGAGAAATACTTTGATCATATTTATACACTTAGAAAAACACAAGAACGGAAGCTAGCTTCGGCAAGCCGTTCCAATTAAATTAAAAACAAGAAAGAACGCTATAGTCGAGTTGGTGTCCCGACTATCTAATACCCGTCACTCAGCTAAAGGGAGTGCGAGGGAGATGGATATATACAATTTTTTTGATTGCGCATAACTATTTAATGAATGGTCCGATTTGAAAAATGTCTTCTACATTTCGATAGGTACAAGTATACACAACAAAATTACATATATAATTTTCGGTAATCTTTAAAGGTGTGGGCGCCAGACACATTTTAAAATCGTTAGTGGGCGATTGTGGGCGTTAGAGGGGGCGTGGCGCTCAGCTAAAATAAACTTGCGCTGCGTAGGAAGCCTAAGAATATGTGTGGGAAATCTCAACCTTCTAGCTTTTGTAGTTTCCGAGATCTCAGTGTTCATACGGACAGACAGACAGGCAGACAGACGGACATGGCTATCTCTAAAGATTATAAAATGAAAGACCGATTTTTAAGGGGATACGACCACAGCCCAAACCTTAAGAGCTACAGCAGCCAAATTTTTGCACAGTATTCCATTGGGGGCGTAGGCGCCCACTAAGATCCGACATGTCCCCCCAGTGGCCCCAAACAGCTCCAACATCCATATTTAGAGCAAAAAAGTATTAGATGTACTCACGCTTAACTTCTAAAGGGGTTGAAATTTCGAAATTTGGATTTTGCAGAATTTTAGGTCTTGAAAAGGCCTAATTAAAAATCTAAAAGAAATTTCGATATCCCCCATAATTTGGGGCTACATTTAAAATTAACTTTTCGATTTTAAAAATCTAACCCGCTGCTCCGATCAAGATGATTTTTGGATCATTAGTTATTCTATGGCCCAAATGCTTAAGTTTTATTTTTCAAGTTTTTTACATTTTTATACCCGTTACTCGTAGAGTAAAAGGGTATATTGTATTCGTGCAAAAGTATGTAACAGCTAGAAGGAAGCGTTTCCGACCCCATAAAGTATATATATTCTTGATCAGAATCACTAGCCGAGTCGATCTAGCCATGTCCGTCTGTCCGTCTGTCTGTCTGTCTGTCCGTCTGTCCGTATGAACGCTGAGATCTCGGAAACTATAAAAGCTAGAAGATTGGCATTTTGCATACAGATTCTAGGAGTTCCTACGCAGCGCAAGTTTCTTTCAAAAAGGTGCCACGCCTCCTCTAACGCCCACAATCGCTTAAATACGATTTTAAAAATTTCAATATTTCGGAAAAGTAAAAATGCAGTTTTATTGTGTTTATCAATACCTATCGAAATGTAGAAGAAATTTTTCAAATCGGACCATTCGTTAAAAAGTTATGCGTGTTCAAAGTTTCTATCTCGATCTCCCTCGCACTCCCTTTACCTGAGTAACGGGTATCTGATTGTCGGGGCACCCGACTATAGCGTTCTCTCTTGTTTTAAGTATTTTTAACGAATTTATTTAGATTTTCTAAGTTATTGCGTTGCATTTTGTGGGAGCCTGCCGAGAGAGCGAAACCCAGAGAGCGGATGCCAAGAGAGCGACGGCCGAGAGAGCAACACCCAAGGAAACGAACGAGGGGGAGGGGTAGTGCTGTGTGGAATGGGGCAATTTAAGTTAAAATTTGTTTTGGATTTTAAAAACTTAAGCTGCTGTTCCGATCAATATGATTTTCGATCAATAGTCAGTCCTGTGAATCAAATGCTTAGGTTTTATTTTTAAAAAAATATTTTTCATTTTGTAGCAGAAGTAAGAGCCTTATTTTATTTCCACCAAGGAAGAAAATAAAAAATTACTACAAATTCTGTAATCAAAGACAAAATGTTTCCAAGTTAATTATTAATCTTAAGATTCGAACTTTTGATCAAATACGTATGTACATTTGTATAGTTGGATATGTTTTGATTTGCTTATATTTACAATACATATACAATACATGCATACACACAATTTGTGTGTATGTTTCTACTCGAAAGTAGATAATGTGCTTAAATACAAATAAAATCATTAATTTCCTTTCAGCCAATGCAAAATTTGTCGAGCTTAAAATTAATAATTATCAATCAAATGTGGAATCGGAAAATAATAAGTTACTTCGCTATTTTTGTATGAGATGCCAATCTTTTCGTGTGTGTACAAATGTTTTCGTTTCATTCAAAACAACAAATTTGAAACAATTTACAAACAAGTGTACATTTGTACGCAAATTAAAATTGCATTGATAGTATTGTAACTGATAGAATGTATACAAATTCAATACTTTTACATAGATCGAATTCATTTATTATATAGCTCTGCCAGTAGCCTTCTGATTCTCGCTCCTGAAGGATCTTCTAAAAAGGGTTTTACACAAAGGTTTTAAAAAAACGCGCTAATAAGAAAACATAAAGTCCTGACAACCGTACTCCAAACTAATTTTAAGCGAACGAAGTCGCTCCGGGTATAGCTAGTATATATATATACCTTCTTATATATATATACCTTCTTAACTTGATCATAATAATCAAGTAATATTTAAATAAAACAAGAAAGGCAAGCCGAAGTTTATAAACCCTTGCAGTTATAATAAGTACCCAAAGCTTAGTCCTCACTTTATCGGTGCTGTTCCTGGGATTCCAAATATATTATTGCCTATTAAAAATGTTTGTATTATATTGATATATCAAATTAAAACGCCTACTTCCTACAAAGTTAGAATGTATTTTTATATATTTTTTTGAGATTATTCCTATGGGAGCCATAAGATATAGTAGTCCGATCCGGCTCGTTCCGACATATGTACTACCTGCAATAGAAAGAACACATTAGGGAAAGATTATAGCGAAAGCTTTAAAACTGAGAGACTAGTTCGCATAGAACCGGACAGGCGGACAGACGGACATGGCTAGATGGACTCGCCTATCGGTGCTGATCAAGAATATATTGACGAAGGGTAGCTTTTAAACTAATAAATGGAACTCAATGCTGTGTATAAGAAAGTTAGAGGGCATTCTATTACCTGTAAAATGAGTCTTTAATGGTCGAAATCGGTTTATCACAACTCGAGTTAGAAATTAAAAAAGTTTAAAAAACGATTTTTACAATTTAAAAAAATTGGTACCATCCCATAAAGATGAACCTTACTGAAAAACAATGGTTTCCTTAAGTGCGTATTTCATCGATTTTTATACCCGTTACTCGTAGAGTAAAAGGGTATATTGTATTCGTGCAAAAGTATGCAACAGGGAGAAGGAAGCGTTTCCGACCCTACAAAGTATATATATTCTTGATCAGGGTCACTAGCCGAGTCGATAGCCATGTCTGTCTGCCCGTACGTCTGTCCGTCCGTATGAACGCTGAGACCTCGGAAACTATAAAAGCTATAAGGTTGAGATTTCACACACATATTCTTGGGCTTCCTACACAGCGCAAGTTTATTTCAGCCGAGCGCCACGCCCCCTCTAACGCCCATAATCGCCCACTAACGATTTTAAAATGTGTCTGGCGCCCACACCTTTAAAGATGCCACGCCCCTTTTAACGCCCATAATCGCCCACTAACGATTTTAAAATATGTCTGGCCCTCACACCTTTAAAGATTTCCGAGAAGTATAAATGCAATTTTGTTGTGTATAAATATACCTATCGAAATGTAGAAGACATTTTTCAAATCTGACCATTCATTAAAAAGTTATGCGCAATCAAAATAATTTTATATATCCATCTCCCTCGGTCTCCCTTTAGCTGAGTGACGGGTATACGATAGTCGGCACACCAACCCGACTGTAGCGTTCTCTCTTGTTTACCATTATTTTTCCGATTATTCCTATGGGAACTATAGGGTATCCATAGTTGTCCGATCCGCCTGGTTCCGACTTATATACTACCTGCAATAGAAAGAAAACTTTTTGGACAGTTTCTACCCGATAGCTTCAAAAGTGAGAGACAAGTTTGCTTAGACACGGACAGACAGACGGACAGACGGACAGACGGACAGACGGACGGACAGACGGACAAACGGAATTGGCTAGATCGACTCGTCTGGTGATGCTGATCAAGAATATAAACTTCTGACTGAAATCATAATACCCTCTGCAAGGGTATAACAACTTAAACTGATCACAAAAATCTTAATTTTAGGAAATAAGTTCTTTAACTTCCAATTTGAGTACAAATATTTTCATAATGAGTTTGACATTACTCAAAGAAACTTCTAAATGGCTGGCCTAGGGAGTAAATGACTCTTGCGACCAAATATTTGATAACTAATGTCGTCCGGGTCGTGAGTTCAATCCCCATGCCGGTAAACACAAAATTTTTTTTTGTATTCTGGGTTTTTTTTATACCCTTGCAGAGGGTATTATGATTTCAGTCAGAAGTTTGCAACGCAGTGAAGGAGACGTTTCCGACCCCATAAAGTATATATATTCTTGATCAGCATCACTAGACGAGTCGATCTAGCCATGTCCGTCTGTCCGTCCGTCTGTCCGTCTGTCTGTTTCTACGCAAACTAGTCTCTCAGTTTTTAAGCTATCGGGATGAAACTTTCCCAAAAGTCTTCTTACTATTGCAGGTAGTATATAAGTCGGAACCGACCGGATCGGACAACTATATCCTATAGCTCCCATAGGAAGGATCGAAAAAAAAACGGTAAAAAAATTCTAGCTTCGGTGTTTTTTGAAGTATTACCTTCTAATCTTGGGAATATTAGTTTTTAATTATTTCTGAATTTCGAACAAAATTTTATCAAAATCAGACGACTATATCATATAGCTGCCATAGGAACGATCGGAAAATTAATGGGAATATAATAGGAAATAAATTATTGCTTCGTTGGTTTTTATTGTATTCTCTTCTTCTCTGGGATATGACTCTTTTTAAATACTTCCGAATTTCGATTTTAATTTTATCAAAATCGAACTACCAGATCATATAGCTGCCATAGGAACGATCGGAAAAAAGAGAAATAATAGGAAATTTAACATTTTTGCAATTTGTAAATTAATAGGAATGATCTGCAAGGGTATATAAGCTTCGGCTGGCCGAAGCTAGCTTCCTTTCTTGTTTTTAAATAAGTTTATTATGGTATAATCAGGCCAATTCATTTTAATGTTGTAATGCGATTGATTGCAAGCATTACAATTTAAATCTTATATGGGGTTTGGGCATTGCTGAATTTGATGCTTGTTTGGCTCAGCCGGTTAGTGCGCGCGTGCACGAACTCAAAGGTCTGGGGTTCGAGTGACGGAGAAGGCGACTTGGGTGGAACAAAAAGTTAGTTTGTTTTATTTATAACAGTTTATTATTCACATAATTATGAAACAATTAACATTTACTGTGGTATATCACTTAAAATAAAGTGTATAGCAGCACTTTCAAATAAAGTGTATAGCACTTAAAATAAAGTGTACGTATGAAAGGAAGTTCACGCATTGAGAATTTTTTTCTCAATTTAATCATTTTGCAGTACTCAGTTTGAGAAAAGGCAATTTTTTAAAATATTAGCCAAATAAACTGAGTGCAGCTTGTACTCATTTTGAGAAAAAATGTCCTTTATAAGGCACAAATGAAGTTCATTTAATGATCTTAATTTCAGAAAAAAAATGTTGTCAAATTTGTACCAATAGTTAGGATTTTGTACTCAGAATGAGTATTTGTGTTCATGCTTCATTTTCAAGAAGAAAAATACTCAATTTGAGTACAAATTACTTAAATAATTATCTCTGTGTGGCTTAATTTTGATTCCAAAAGCCTGTCAATTCGATGATCCACGGATTAGAGACTTTTTTCCACTCAATAGTGTCTCATTGAAACCTAAATAGGGGCATCTCTGTGACTTTATTATACCCGTTACTCGTAGAGTAAAAGGGTATATTGTATTCGTGCAAAAGTATGTAACAGGGAGAAGGAAGCGTTTCCGACCCCATAAAGTATATATATTCTTGATCAGGATCACTAGCCGAGAATATATATATACTTAATGGGGTCGGAAACGCTTCCTTCTACCTGTTACATACTTTTGTAAGAATACAATAATTAAGAGAAATATTCTTCAATTAAGAACGTTTGGTCATAGGAATGAGTCAAGACCGATTTTTATACTTTTAGACTTTAAAAACGCTATCGCTTGGACATCTACGGTCTAATAAAATACAATTTTTTCGTAATCGGCCATAGAAAGCCAGATTTTTCTGCTTTTGAACCATGCCAATTGTGTCTTCCGTTCGCAGGATAAAAATGATTTTGTGTTTTCTTTTCAACGCGAATATACGGCGAAAGAGTGGTAACATTGACAAAATAGGTATGAGGTAAAATATTGGAAGCAATGGGCTTTGCAATCAATGTGGTACTGCCCACAAACAAAAAAAAAAAAAAAGGGGGGTGGCCGGGTTGATATGGAACGTCCCAACGTCAGTGCAGCGGCAGAGAAACTGCATAGCCCATGGGTCGGGAGCGCTGCTTCTGCTAGCCACCACTGGTTTATATGAACTTCTTACCAATCAAGTATACCATAACGAGTTCTTTCATTAAGGGCCGTTTTCTCGTCCGTCCTGCAAAGTAAAATTTAGCTAATGGAAGGATAAATTTATCCCGGTGGCAAATCGGTTTTCGTTTTCTCGTCCGTCATTTAAAACTCCAAATAAAAGGAGCACTAATTTGAGACTAGGTGGCAAGCCCACATCAGAAGAGCTAACTAATTGTCAAAAATTAATCGAAAAACTATCGAAAAATACCATAAAACACCATACCATATTTTATAAAAATCAACAACATTTTCTTGAAGATCTTCAATACGCGGGAACTTAATAAATTGTTTTGATAAAGACGCTATAACAAAAGAAACTTCCCTTACAACTCGACTGGCTGTAGCCACGCAAACACCACAAAAATCGCCTGCAGTTATAAGAAAACTGCCGCTTGCGTAGAATCTAAGAGCTATTAGAAGCTTAACCCATGGCTGTATTGTCGTTTCCCTGTAATAATGGTTTTTGATTAAATGGAATTAGTTAAACCAAATAAATGCTCTTACTTCTTTACTTTAGATTCAAGTCGCAAAACAATTTTTTGCAAAACAAATAGTGCCGTGCTTTTACACAAGCGAAACCCTTTAACAAATTCTTCATCACTGTAATGTTCGAAGTAATTTCTCTGTACTTGATATCTGCGCCGATAGGTTCGCACTTCAGACAATTCGACGATATCCCACAGAGTTTGAAGATAAATCGCTCGGGAATTCATTGTAAAATAAATTGGATGACTTGAACAATTTTGATTCATATTTAAGGGGGGACATCTAGGTAGAATTTTTAAAAAATGTTAAAAATAACATATCAAAAAATAGAGTCCGTCAGAAGTGTCTAAGTGTCGAAATTTTCCATTCTGCGGCGATGCCTCACATGTATATTCCGGGAACCTTAAAACTTTAAACGCGTTTTTCTCGAAACCACTTTTTTTGAGGTGGCTGGACACATAACTCGAACAAATCTTAACAGATCGATCCCAATTTTTGGCAGTATATTGGAAATACCTATGTCTATCGACAGACGTAGGATTTTTTTTTTATTTTGCTTACTTTTTTTTTATTACCAATTTTGTGACGTTTTTTATTCGAAAAAATGTTACTTTTTTTTCAATCACTCACCATTTTGCAAAAAATCAATATATCGAAAAAATCCTACGTCCGTCGATAGCTGTTGATGTATAGAAACTAACCAAATTTTTTTTTTTTTAGATCAAAAATTAAGGACGTTAGGTGTCCGGCCATGGACCCCCTTCAAAAAAAAGGGCCTACGAAGAAATGCTGCACAGCCGCCATTTTGTTTTCCATTTTTTCGAAAAAAATTTTATTTTGTACTTCGGACCTAATATAATAAAACGAAGTTTACAAATTTTCGATTGGCTTCTTCATTTGGCCAAAAAAAAAATCCAGAAAATCCGTTTTTTTTCCCAGTTACCTAGATGTCCCCCTTAACTGTAAATAGAATCAGCTGTTTTCGAATGAAGAGTGGAACCAGATTGACAACGCTCGAATGCCTGGCAACACTTGCGCATAATCCAACCGCAAAAATTTGGCACGGTGGATGAAGTACCGAGACAAAATTTGCCGCTACCTGCGCTAGCATAAGGACGAGTAAACGATTTTTGGTTTATCGCCCCGTTGTCCCGGCAGGCAAACTAAAGTACGGACGAGAAAACGGCCCAAATTGGTTAACTTTAATTTGTCTGTGTCCTCTGGTACGACGGACTTAAGTATATAACCTGAAATGTTGAGCACGGTTTCGGGTAAACTATAATCTTTTGATCCTTCACCTCCTCAATGTTTTCATCAGCCTCCGAATCCGAAAGGATTATACGCTTTCTTTTAACTTAAGCCGGTGATTTGAAACGCACTGTTTTTTTACAACCAATAAGCCAGACATGCACGCGAACAATTGGGAATGGTTCAATGTGACCATTCCGTTAAATCTTCGATATCCATTAAGACATCGATGTTAAAAATATAACTAGTTTAAAGCAAATGAAAAAAGGGGACCATTTTTTAATTAATATTTAATTATCATTTGCTTATTGCTTTATTGGTGTGGGCGCCAGACACATTTTAAAATCGTTAGTGGGCGATTGTGGGCGTTAGAGGGGGCGTGGCACCTTTTAGAAATAAACTTGCGCTGCGTAGGAAGCCCAAGAAATCTCAACCTTCTAGCTTTTGTAGTTTCCGAGATCTCAGCGTTCATACGGAAAGAAAGACAGACGGACAGACGGACATGGCTATATCGACTCGGTTAGTGACCCTGATCAAGAATATATATACTTTATGGGGTCGGAATCGCTTCCTTCTAGCTGTTACATACTTTTGCACGAATACAATATACCCTTTTACTCTACGAGTAACGGGTATAAAAACGAAAACCCTGACCAAATATTTAAAATATTTTCGTTTGTCTTTTGAAAATGAATTTATTTATGTTGCAAGCAGAGTTGTTAATTTAAATACATTTAATTGCCATTTCCAATCTTATGAAGTTGGCGCGGCAACAAATAAATTTTAAATTCTAAGAATTGATAAATTTCTCAGCCCTCTTTTACATGTACACCCAATAAACAATGGAAAATCGTATATTCGAATTAGGCGTATTTAAGTATATTAACATTGTAAGATTTTCAATGTATTATGACTGTATCAACCTTCTAAAATCTCAAAAACTCAAATATAATAGAATCATATTTCTTTTTTTCCCTTCAGTGTAATAGTCGAGATGCTTGACCATAGCGCTCAACCTTTTTTTTTAGCATCCCTATCTTTGCTCATCCTGCGAATCAGTGGTCTACCCATTTTCCTATTCGTGCGTGTAAAGCTTCTGAAGTGATTTGTAAACAAACTAAAGGCGTGCACGTGTCAGCCTTGTTGAACCTCGACTGCTCCTCTAGAGTGGAAAACTCTTGGGATGGGAGAAGGCGATATGCGAATACGCCTACGCGAAAATCCGACTACAATGCTCCTTTTTAACTCAACCAGCTTTGCGGTAGCAGTTGGGTGGTGAAAGTCTTTGCCTTAAATCAGTGTTGCCATCACTCAGCTTAAAAAATAGGACAAGTATGAGTATTTTTGTTCTTGATAATTAAGCATGAACAAAAATACTCATTCTGAGTACAAAATACTAACTATCAGTACAAATTTGTCAAAATTTTTTTACTCAAATTAAGTACATTTTCTATTTATTTAGTACATTTTTCGTCAAAATGAGTACAAGCTGTACTCATTTTTGGAAATGATTTGGATAGTATTTTAAAAATGAGTATTGCCATTTCTCAAATTGAGTATCGAAAAATGATGGAATTGAGAAAAAAATTCTCAATCCGGAGAACTTCCTTTCATACTTACACTTTGTTTTAAGTGCTATACACTTTATTTTAAGGTGCTGCTGTACACTTTATTTTAAGTGCTATATCACAGTAAATGTTAATTGTTTCATAATTATGTGAATAATAAACTGTCGCCTTCTCCGTCACTCGAACCCCAGACCTTTGAGTTCGTGCACGCGCGCACTAACCGGCTGAGCCAAACAAGCATCAAATTCAGCAATGTCCAAACCACGTATAACATTTAAATTGTAATGCTTACAATCAATTGGATTTTAAACATTAAAATGAATTGGCCTGATTATACAATAATACAATTTTTTAAAATAAAAAAAAAACGCATACTCATTATGAAAATATTTGTACTCAAGTTGGAAATTGAAGAACTTGTTTCCAAAAATTAAGATTTTTGTGATCAATTCAAGTTTTTTTTCTTAAAGTGAGTTCAACTGGTACTCAATATACGTTTTTTTCCAAAAGTTTTACTCAAAATCAGTACATCCTGAAAATGAGAATACAATTACTCAATTTCAGAACGTCAGAATTCTCTCTGTGTGTGGAAAATATGTTATTTTCGTGAGGTTTCTCCAAACAAGCGGAACGGACAAAACCTCATTCAACCCTTACATTTTTTCCATCTCTGGTTTCAAAATACACGGGGGTGACTCAAAAAGTAAGGGGTGAATGAGGTTTGTAGATGGTTTTGCAAAGGAATTTGCATTTTTCCTACACCATTGCCCGCTAAAAGGAACAGGATTTTCAACACTGCCTGCTAATAGGAACAAGATTTCTAACCCTCTAAGAACCACCTCCTCACTTTCCCGGTGGGAATGTGTGTTCTTGTTGATTTTTCAAACAGCTGTTATTTGTTGAAAAGTTTCACGGAACTTAAAACATGTAAAGTTTGATTTTTTATTGTTTCTTACTGACTAAAATTGTTAGATAGGTAAGAAAAACTATTAATAGAATGGCTAATTTGATTTTAAACTAAAATAATGCGAACTTATAATAGTAAAATGTTGCAGAGTTGCCATGACTTTTAGTAAAATAAGGTGACAACTCTGGTTTTTAACGATTCAACAGAATTTTCAACAGCCTCGAGGTTGTTGAATTGCTGAAATTTCTGAAAGTTGACTTTGTATGGAACAGCTTATTAACAGCTGACCAAAATTCAACAATTCAACAGTTTAGGAATCCCCTCAATCTGGTATTAGAGGTGGAGAAATATCGATTTTTGGGAACATCGATGGTTTCGATTGGATTGACATTTCTATTGGATTGACGTATATGTGCATTTGTTTTTACACATATAAACATGAACATAAATATACCTTTGCAGAAGGTATTTTAATTTTAGCTTAAAGATTTCTACCAAGAGCAGGAGACCGGAACAAAAAACATCAATAATTTTAAATAAAATTTTCTTTTAACAAACTGGGCCATTTAAAAAAAAAACAAGAGAGAACGCTATAGTCGGGTGCCCCGACAATCAGATACCCGTTACTCAGGTAAAGGGAGTGCGAGGGAGATGGAGATAGAAACTTTGAACACGCATAACTTTTTAACGAATGGTCCGATTTGAAAAATTTCTTCTACATTTCGATAGGTATTGATAAACACAATAAAACTGCATTTTTACTTTTCCGAAATATTGAAATTTTTAAAATCGTATATAAGCGATTGTGGGCGTTAGAGGAGGCGTGGCACCCTTTTGAAACAAACTTGCGCTGCGTAGGAACTCCAAGAATCTTCATGCCAAATACCAATCTTCTAGCTTTTATAGTTTCCGAGATCTCAGCGTTCATACGGACAGACGGACAGACAGACAGACAGACAGACAGACAGACAGACAGACAGACGGACAGACGGACAGACGGACATGGCTAGATCGACTCGGCTAGTGATCCTGATCAAGAATATATATACTTTATGGGGTCGGAAACGCTTCCTTCTCCCTGTTACATACTTTTGCACGAATACAATATACCCTTTTACTCTACGAGTAACGGGTATAACAAGAGAGAACGTTATAGTCGGGTGCCCCGACAATCAGATACCCGTTACTCAGGTAAAGGGAGTGCGAGGGAGATGGAGATAGAAACTTTGATCACGCATAACTTTTTAACGAATGGTCCGATTTAAAAAATGTCTTCTACATTTCGATAGGTATTGATAAACACAATAAAACTGCATTTTTACTTTTCCGGAATATTTAAATTTTTAAAATCGTATATAAGCGATTGTGGGCGTTAGAGGGGGCGTGGCACCTTTTTTAAACAAACTTGCGCTGCGTAGGAACTCCTAGAATCTGCATGCAAAATGCCAATATTCTAGCTTTTATAGTTTTCGAGATCTCAGCGTTCATCCAGACAGACAGACGGACAGACAGACGGACAGACAGACGGACAGACGGACATGGCTAGATCGACTCGGCTAGTGATCCTGATCAAGAATATATTTACTTTATGGGGTCGGAAACACTTCCTTCTAGCTGTTACATACTTTTGCACGAATACAATATACCCTTTTACTCTACGAGTAACGGGTATAATAATTGATTTATTTTTTCCGTTTGGAATCTGAAGAGTATGGGCTCAAAAAATTCGCTGGCGCGAAATTATTTTCAAAATCTATATGGCTTAAGATGTTCCATCATATTTGTTGTGTTCCCTGATGTTTTCAAAGGTTTTCCGCAGAAACTGCAGATTGCAATGGCCGGTAATACTCTAGTTTAGCGGACTCACCCCCGAAATTCTCGAAAAAAGTATCCTTGATGGATCACGATTTCTTAAGAATTTAATATAATCCCCCCTTGGACAGCGATTTCTTCTGACTATCATAATAAAAATACACATCTGGTCTTCCATGGTTATAGGATTTCTGAAGAAATCTTAAGAAATTCCTAACAAAAATACTAATACTATGTATAGCAAGGAAAGTAATAGTTTAATGATGATGTAAAATCATTTAAAGTAAATAATATTTAATAGCAAAGATAATTACATAGTGTGTTTCTAAATATTTATCGTACCTTACATGTATCATACTTTCGTGAATTGTATCGCTACTGCATACAAATCAAAGATGAAAAAAGTGAGGTTATCTGAGAAAAATGCAAATTACTCCAATAGTGGGGAAAAGTGCTGAATGCGACTAACACCTATGGATTCTGTATTGACAAGGCTATAACTTGGTTGCACATAAAAATAATCTAAAACTCCTTTTCAAAACACTGTCCAAAGTTGAAAATTATTTTCAAGAAACCAGCTTAATATACATTTGTTAAATGACAAAATTTTAGTATAAGCACGCACAAATTAAACAAATTATTACATTTAGCACATAGTTCAACCTGTGATAGCCATGTCCTTGCATTGTTTTGTTTAATTATTGTATTTTACATAAATAAATGAATAACAAAGATAACGGCAAATAGGCAGCTAACGCCTTTAGATGGGACTTCTTCCCACCGCGGTACTCAGTTGAACTAAGGAGTAAGGAAATACCAAACTTTTAAATATTTCAAAATTGGCTCCAATCGATTTGATTGCTAGCTGATTTACAATAAGACCATGCTACATGCAAAGCGGGTGAACTCTGAAAATCTTCGGTCACACTACAAAATAATAATATTTTTTGACTAGTGACTAGTGAAACTCTTAGCCAAAGTAAGTACTAGGCTTCAAATTGTTAGAAGCGTAAGAACAACTAATTGACCTTCTAATTTAATTTTAAAGTGAATTATGCGAGCTGATGATAGTTATTGGTGCAGAGTCGCCATTACATTTAGTAAAATAAGGTGACAACTCTGGTTTTCAACGATTTAACCTCGAGGTTGTTTAATTGCTGAAATTTCTGAAAGTTGACTTTGTATGGAACAGCTGACTAACAGCTGACCTAAATTCAACAATTCAACAGTTTAGGAAATACCCTGAGAATTTCCTTTAATAATTTAACGGAAAATTTGATTTATGTGCCAAATTATTTTTAAAATAGAAAGTCGATAAAGTAGAAACAGCTGATAGTCATACACAACAGTGTGGAGGGTGGTGAAGTGCACATTTAGTTTTCCTGAAAATAAAATGGATTAAAACGAAAAACTTAATTTAATTTGAACGTCTATGGTGAAGCAAATGGGGCACCAGGCCCTCAAACATTCAATAGCAAATACTTCTTTGCACTTTTTAAACTGGGTGTGGCAGATTGATTATTCAAACAAGAGAGAACGCTATAGTCGGGTTGGTGTCCCGACTATCTAATACCCGTCACTCAGCTAAAGGGAGTGCGAACGCTGTACTCGGGTTGGTGTCCCGACTATCTATTGGGGCTAAAGGGAGTGCGAGGGAGATAGATATATAAACAATTTTGATTGCGTATAACTTTTTAATGAATGGTCCGATTTGAAAAATGTCTTCTACATTTCGATAGGTATAATAAACACTATAAAATTGCGTTTATATATTTTTAAAATCTTAAAAGATGTGGCCTCCAGACACATTTGAAAATCGTGTATGGCGATTGTGGGCGTTAGGGGGGGCGTGGCACCTCGATGAAACAAACTTGCGCTGCGTAGGAAGCCCAAAAATATGTGTGTGAAATCTCAACCTTCTAGCTTTTATAGTTTCCGAGATCTCAGCGTTCATACAGACAGACAGACAGACAGACAGACAGACAGACAGACAGACAGACAGACAGACAGACAGACGGACAGACAGACATGGCTAGATCGACTCGGCTAGTGATCCTGATCAAGAATATATATACTTTACAGGGTCGGAAACGCTTCCTTCTACCTGTTACATACTTTTGCACGAATACAATATACCCTTTTACTCTACGAGTAACGGGTATAAATATATTTTTTCGCTCCCGTCACACTAACCAAGCCCACCAACTTCGAGACTTGAGTCTTTTTCGTTAAATTTACCATTTTTACTTTTTGTTTCATAGTGCTCAGCTCGCTAAGCATTCGGTTGTAGTGTTTTTGTAAAAGGATTTCAAACGAGGGCTTTTGTTTTGCGTTCAGGGTGGCTTCTGCATCTTCTGCTGGCACTGCTTTCGTACTTTGAGTGCCGTGCCAAAGCATAGCTCTTGTCTAACAAGCGCACACACACACTTGTGGACCGACGAATAGAAACGTAATATCGGATTTTCGTATTTACGTAACTGTGGTTCCCCTTACACCCGCCGAAGTGAAACCAGTCACCGAGACACCGTTGCCGTCACCGACGCAGTAGTTTGTATTGCTCTTGTGTGTTCTTTGCATCAAAAGGTTGCTTTGTAGGGCACAGCCACCCCAAACCAGCCGCCACATCACCCGCACCCCACATAATGCTTCGCCCAATCTCAACGCACACAAAGCTCCTGCAGCACTAACAAATAAAACAGCACAACGTACTCGAAGTGAAACGTAAACTTTTGACAACCATAACGGAGCTCGGAGCGACTGGGGAAGGGACGGGCTCACAGCTAACGCTGTATTTTTCCTGTATTTCAAAACGAAAAGGTTTTTATGTTTCTTTATGTGGGCGCTGGCAAAAAATATTTTCAACGCCCCACAATCATCGACCTCTTTTCACCCGCAGGCCAGCTCGTTTTTTCTTCACCACCTTTAGCTGGGATACCATCCATAAAAGTTAAATAGACAGAAAATTGTACATAATTTTTTGAGCTTGGATTTTTCAATTCGTTGCCTAGCATCATTGACAGATAGCTTGAAAAGCAAACAGCGTGTGTTTCCAGCCGTGTGCTATGAAAGGGTGGGCAACTGGGCCCGGGGACTTAGACTCCATTGTCGTCTGGGAGGCAAAGAACCCTGGCGCATTAAATACGGGGTGTTTTCAGTATTTTTATTTGGGGGTGGATGAATCCGGTTACAGTAAATTTCTTTGTGGAAACATAAGGGAGAAAAGGGCGGCGCCTGAAAAGAAAGTTTTCTTATTCGTCTGAAAATACATATTACCTTGAAAAGTTTTTTTGGTTTAAGTTTCGACGAATCGTATTCAAAATGTTAAGTTAAATATAAATATAATATCGTTTTCGATTTTAATTAAATTTCCTACTAAACCGACAATTCAACCTTTTTTCAAAACAGCACACAGAGAGAATTTTGACGTTCTGAAATTGAGTATTTTTATTGTCAATTTCAGGATGTACTGATTTTAAGTACAAATTTAGGGAAAAAAATTATATTGAGTAAAAATTGAACTCTAAGAAAAATAACTTGAACTGATCACAAAAATCTTAATATTAGGAAACAAATTCTTCTACTTCCAATTTGAGTACAAATATTTTCATAATGAGTTTGACATTACTCACCGGAACCATCTAAAAGGCTGGCCTAGGGAGTAAATGACTCTTGCCATCAAATATTTGATAGCTAATGTCGTCCGGGTCGTGAGTTCAATCCCCATGCCGGGAAACACAAATATTTTTGTTTTTGTTATACTCCGTTTTTTTTTATTTTAAATAATTTTATTATGGTATAATCAGCCTAATTCCATTTAATGTTTAAATTCCAATTGATTGCAAGCATTAACATTTGAATCTTATACGCGGTTTGGACATTGTTGACTTTGATGCTTGTTTGGCTCAGCCGGTTAGTGCGCGGGTGCACGTACACAAGGGTCTTAGGTTCGAGTGGCGAAGAAGGCGACTTGGGTCGAACAAAAAGCACACATCTAAGCTAATAAGTAATAAGTAAAACCGCCAACTGCTAAGCCTAGCTTTCTTATACCTAAATTTTAAAAAATCGCAATAAAATGACACTTTTTTGTAATTTTAGAAAATTTTTTGAATTTTAGAACTTGTTTTCTTGAATCTAAGAAAAAAGACAATAGAAACCGAATTTTATGAAAATCTTTTTTTTAATTTATAAAAATGATTTTTTTTCTTAAATTAATGGTGATTTTTCCTAGTTAGGTCTACAAAATTGTTCTTAAATTAATGGCGATATCGTCATTAAATTAAGAAAAATGTACTTCATCCATTTCTAGAATCAAGAAAGTCGTCATGAAAAACACACATACACTCAGAAAAAAACACCGTGCTAAAATCAAGCAAAATCAGTCTTGATTTAAGAACGATTTCATACTTAAAATTTTAAGAACGTTTCGTACTGAAAGTTCTTAAATTAAGCAAAATTTGGACTTAAATACCAATTAAGCACAAATATTCTCAAACACAATACAAAAATACTTAAATTAAGATTAAAAGTATTCACTTGGAGACTAAATCAATCATTAATCCAGCTCAGAAAATAATACCGAATCGATCTAGAAATTTTAAAACATTCCTTCTTAAAATAAGAACGACTGATTCTTAAATATAAAAATTCATCCAGAAATAGCGAATTCCCAGGGTGGTGCAGTGGTTAGAGGCGGCAGGACAATGAAAATTTGTGAGTATAGGTACCGACATCGAATCCTCGCCGCGACAAGTCCTATAAATACATTTTTTAAAAAGTTTTGTTTAAGAATTAAGAATAATATTAAGAATTATGCTTTCTTAAATTAAGTACAAAAGTACTTAAAATAAGTACAAAAGTACTGAAATTAAGAATTATGCATTCTTAAATTAAGAATTTTTGAATAAACTTATTTAAACTGTCTATTTTTTTAATAAAAATGTATTATTTCAAGTACAAATATGTCTTGACGTACTAAAATCAAGTATTTTCGGTCTTGAAAATTCGTTCTTGAAAGCAGTATTTTGTTCTCAAGATCAGAATTTCGTTGCTTGGCTCACTTTTGACACTCAAAATGCTAGATTCAAGCACGAAATACTTGATTTTTTCCCTGAGTGTACATCTCTAAAGATTATAAAATGAAAGACCGATTGTTAAGGGGATACGACCACAGCCCAAACCGTAAGAGCTAGAGCAGCCAAATTTTTTGACAGTATTCAATTGGGGGTCTAACCGTCCACTAAGATCCGACATGTCCTTCCAATGGTCCCAAACAGCTCCTGCATCAATATATTGAGCAAAAAAATTAGATGTAGTTAATGCTTAACTTCTAAAGTGGTTGGAATTTCGAAATTTGGATTTTGCCGAATTTTAGGTTTTGCAAAGGCCTAATTAGAAATCTAAAAGAAATTTCGATATCCCCCATAATTTAAGGGCTACATTTAAAATTTGTATTCGATTTAAAACATCTAAACCGCTGCTCCGATCAAGATGATTCTTGGATCATTAGTTAATTCTATGACCCAAATGCTTAAGTTTTATTTTTCAAGTTTTTAAGTATTTAAAAAAAATTTTCTAAGTTTCTAAGTTATTGCGTCGCATTTTGCGGGAGCTCTCTGAACTCAGAGAGCGGATGCCAAGAGAGCAACAGCTAAGAAAACTGATGATGGGGAGGGGTAGTGCTGCAAGGAAAGGAGAGGGAAAAGGGGCAAATTAAGTTAAAATTTGTTTTGGATTTTAAAAACTTATACTGCTGCTCCGGTCAATGTGATTTTCGATTAATAGTCAGTTCTGTGGATCAAATGCTTAGGTTTTATTTTTCAAAAAGTTGTTGGTGTTTGGCGACTTTTTTGATGTAATCAAACAATTGGTTTGGCTGGCTCGAGGTCTGGGTGCTTTATTTTTGTCGTTTTTTTCCCAATATATTTCGATCTCCTCCGGAGATCGTCTTCAGGGGCTACATATATTAACAATTTTTATTGGGTTGGCAAGAAAGTCATGTTGATTTTTTTCAATATTTTCAAAGATGATTTAATTATATCAGGACTTATAATTAATCAATTATGTATTGGCCGTTTTGTTCGACCACTAATGACCATCCCTCGGGCAGCTGCATAATTCCGCGCTCGAAGAACTTTTGGTCTTTTCCAGCAAAGAACCGAGACAAGTGGTTTTCGACAGCCTCATCTGAATCAAAGTTTTTACCATTCAAAGAGTTTTGAAGAGAGCGAAACAAATGGTAATCTGAAGGTGCTAAGTCCGGACTATAAGGTGGATGTGGTAGCACTTCCCAATTCAGCTCCGTTAATTTTTGCCGAGTGACCAAAGATGTGTGGAGCCTAGCGTTGTCATGGTGAAAAACTATACCCTTGCGATTAGCTAGTGCCGGCTCCTTTTCTTTAATTTTTTCCGCCAAATTGGATAGCTGGCGACAGTACACATTTGAATTGATGGTTTCATTCCGTCCCAGCAGCTCAAAGTGCACTACACCCTTCCAATTCCACCAAACAGACAGCATAACTTTCCTCGGATGGATATCGGCTATAGTCGGGTTAGTGTCCCGACTATCTAATACCCCTCACTCAGCTAAAGGGAGTGCGAACGCTGTACTCGGGTTGGTGTCCCGACTTTCTAATAATCGTAACTCAGCGAGTGCGAGGGAGATAGATATAAAAACAATTTTGATTGCGTATAACTTTTTAATGAATGGTCCGATTTGAAAAATGTACATTTCGATAGGTATTAATAAACACTATAAAATTGCGTTTATACATTTTTATACCCGTTACTCGTAGAGTAAAAGGGTATATTGTATTCGTGCAAAAGTATGTAACAGCTAGAAGGAAGCGTTTCCGACCCCATAAAGTATATATATTCTTGATCAGGGTCACTAGCCGAGTCGATATAGCCATGTCCGTCTGTCCGTCTGTCTGTCCGTCTGTCCGTCTGTCTGTCTGTCTGTCTGTCTGTCTGTCTGTCTGTCCGTATGAACGCTGAGATCTTGGAAACTATAAAAGCTAGAAGATTGGCGTTTTGCATGCAGATTCTAGGAGTTCCCACGCAGCGCAAGTTTGTTTCAAAAAGGTGCCACGCCCCCTCTAACGCCCACAATCGTTAAAAAGTTATGCGTGTTCAAAGTTTCTATCTCCATCTCCCTCGCACTCCCTTTACCTGAGTAACGGGTATCTGATTGTCGGGGCACCCGACTATAGCGTTCTCTCTTGTTAAAATCTTAAAAGATGTGGCCTCCAGACACATTTGAAAATCGTTAATGGCGGTTGTGGGCGTTAGGGGGGGCGTGGCACCTCGATGAAACAAACTTGCGCTGCGTAGGAAGCCCAAGAATATGTGTGTGAAATCTCAACCTTCTAGCTTTTATAGTTTCCGAGATCTCAGCGTTCATACAGACGGACAGACAGACGGACAGACGGACATGGCTATATCGACTCGGCTAGTGACCCTGATCAAGACTATATATACTTTATAGGGTCGGAAACGCTTCCGTCTCCCTGTTACATACTTTTGCACGAATACAATATACCCTTTTACTCTACGAGTAACGGGTATAAAAACGGCAGATGGTCGACCAGAGCGTGGGGCGTCTTTAACTCCAAAATCTCTAAGCCTGAATTTTGCAAACCAGCGCTGACATTGGCGATCACTCATGGCATCTTTACCATACACTTCGCACAATTTTTCGCGAGCTTCGACCGCTTTTTTTCCTTTTCGGAAATATAAAGCGAAATATGCCGAAAATGCTCACTTTGATCCTCCATGTTTAATTTGGTATAGCTTCCACAAATGTTATCGAATATTTACCAAATTTTCATCGATAGTACCTAAGACAATAAGCTTTAAAACGATACCAAAAAGTGTGACCCTGGTGCTCGATTAGTCGTTAATAAATAAGATTAAAAACGATTACTAAAAAAAACGACATGACTTTCTTGCACACCAAATACATTAAATGACATAAAAACATTTTAAACCTTGTTTATACATACAATGCTTTCAAATCAAAGCGCACGACGTCCGATCTGTCCACCGTGGAGTTGTTAACTACCCACCGGGAAAATTCCTCTGGAAAATAACATATTTTCATCAGGTTTCTCCATACAAGCGGAAGGGACTAAACCTCATTCACCCCTTACATTTCTTCCATCTCTGGTTTCAAAATACACGGGGGTGACACAAAAAGTAAGGGGGAAATGAGGTTTCTATGTGGTTTTCCAATGGAATTTCAAATTCCCTACACCGTCGCCTGCTAAAAGATACAGGATTTCCAACATTTTCTGCTAAAAGGAAGAGGTTTTCCAACACACAAAGAACCACCTTCTCACTTTCCCGGTGGGTAATTCTGTTCTTTTCTAGCAAGTGTCTGTATATATGTCCGCAATTGCCCACCGGGAAAATTCCTCTGGAAAATAACATATTTTCATCAGGTTTCTCCATATAAGCGGAAGGGACTAAACCTCATTCACCCCTTACATTTCTTCCATCTCTGGTTTCAAAATACACGGGGGTGACACAAAAAGTAAGGGGGAAATGAGGTTTCTATCTGGATCTCTGGCAGAACAATGCAGGACAAAATCCACTGGTTTTTCGAATTCCCGCATTATAGATTTTCCACACGTGCTCAGTTACGGTTTTCCTCTATTTGCAATATCTGCTTTTCCACACCCTCCCAGTTTTTGTTTTCCAATACTTTGCAGTATCTGATTTACCACAATAAAAAATAACTTTTTTTCATGTAATATTTGCATGTGTATTTATTAATAATATTTACAATCGAAGCATTGGTATTAAAAATTTTTAATGCCTGAAGCTCTCCCGGTTTTTGCTTGGCCGAATGCAGCTCTTAGGTATCCATGTCTTGTAAGCCTGTCTTCTGAAAATATCAAAAATAATTAAAATATGAATTTAAGACCAGGAATAATAATAAGAGTAATTACCATTATTACATCTCCATACAAAATTAAGGGATCTCTCCAGAAATTATGCCTAGTTTGCCATGGCCGTTCATTTACCCTCTGATCAGATGTTTAATGTCGGGGATGGGAATTATGAAAAGAAACAAGAGAGAACGCTATAGTCGGGTGCCCCGACAATCAGATACCCGTTACTCAGGTAAAGGGAGTGCGAGGGAGATGGAGATAGAAACTTTGAACACGCATAACTTTTTAACGAATGGTCCGATTTGAAAAATTTCTTCTACATTTCGATAGGTATTGATAAACACAATAAAACTGCATTTTTACTTTTCCGAAATATTGAAATTTTTAAAATCGTATATAAGCGATTGTGGGCGTTAGAGGGGGCGTGGCACCCTTTTGAAACAAACTTGCGCTGCGTAGGAACTCCAAGAATCTTCATGCCAAATACCAATCGTCTAGCTTTTATAGTTTCCGAGATCTCAGCGTTCATACAGACAGACAGACAGACAGACGGACAGACAGACGGACAGACGGACATGGCTAGATCGACTCGGCTAGTGATCCTGATCAAGAATATATATACTTTATGGGGTCGGAAACGCTTCCTTCTAGCTGTTACATACTTTTGCACGAAAACAATATACCCTTTTACTCTACGAGTAACGGGTATAAAAATCACACACGGGAAATGCAAGCGCAACAGATCTGGTCCCAAGAAGTCTCAATCGGCCTGGCTGAAATAAATGTAATATTTTGATTGAGTTAAACAACTAATTTAGTACTAAAGTACTATTCATACAACCATTTAATGAACACTGCATACCATTTACCACTGATAAAGATTAAAAACATTTCAAGTGAGACTGAAATGCAGAGTTTTGTGTTAAAGATAGCATCTGGAGGCTTATATTTATTAACGGCGAAAATATCTGTGGTACTAACCTCTGTAACGCTGAAATAAAGATTATTAATTAACAACATTTATATTATCACTTACCTTTTTCTTGTATTTTAGAATTAACCGAACGATTTTTCACTTTTTTCACTTTTTTGGACGAAATGTAAAATGATGTGACCCTGCATCATATACTTGATAATACCAAAATGCAAAATGCAGATAAATTTGGTGTTAACTTCGTTAATTAGGGTCACACCTGCCACGATCTGACGATCAAATTATTTTATTTAACAGAAAATGTTTAAAAATATAAAAAACAATTATATTTTTCTTTGTAATTTTATGGCAATCCTTGACAAATGTGATCAAATTTTTTAATCTGCTTACCACATTACCCACATTCATTCTTATTATTATTTGTAAAAATTGTGAGTAAAATAAATTAAAATCATCAATAAATATTATGATTATAGACATTATGATCATAGTATTTAGTTTAATTTATTTGATTAAAAATTATTAATATTTTTTCTACGAATTTTAAAATTACTAAAAAATAAAGATAAATGTGAGAACAAGATTTTTTTTTTTGGTGTAAATCATAGGATTTTTAAATATTATATACTTTATAGGGTCGGAAACGTTTCCTTCTCCCTGTTACATACTTTTGCACGAATACAATATTCCCTTTTATTCTACGAGTAACGGGTAAAGTCTATATATTCTTGATCAGGATCACTAGCCGAGTCGATCTAGCCATGTCTGTCTGTCCGTCTGTCCGTCTGTCTGTCTGTCCGTCTGTATGAACGCAGAGATCTTGGAAACTATAAAAGCTAGAAGATTGGCGTTTTGCATGCAGATTCTAGGAGTTCCCACGCAGCGCAAGTTTGTTTCAAAAAGGTGCCACGCCCCCTCTAACGCCCACAATCGCTTATATACGATTTTAAAAATTTCAATATTTCGGAAAAGTAAAAATTCAGTTTTATTGTGTTTATCAATACCTATCGAAATGTAGAAGAAATTTTTCAAATCGGACTATTCGTTAATAAGTTATGCGTGTTCAAAGTTTCTATCTCCATCTCCCTCGCACTCCCTTTACCTGAGTAACGGGTATCTGATTGTCGGGGCACCCGACTATAGCGTTCTCTCTTGTTTATACTATATAGTATAAAAGCTGTGCTAAGTGGTCATAGTTTTATACTATTTTGTATACAGAGTATACCCTGCTGTTCCATTCAGCGCCTTTTTGGCAGTGAATCACTGCTTAAAATTGAGCACTAAGCGCTCAATCACTAGTGAATTTGTATGAAAAATAGCGATGATTTTAACATGGGCATGTCCTAGGGGCTCATCACTGCCAAAAACTAGCGCTTTTTTAGCACCTTTTAGGCGCTGGTTTATTGCTTTGGTAATACTATACATTAGCGGGCTCACCTCCGAAATTCGCGAAAAAATTATCCTCGATGGACCGCGATTTCTTAAGAATTTACGTGCAAAAAGAACTTGGCGGTCGGCCATGGTTCTCTTGTAATTGAATTTCAAAGTTCCCGGTTTTGCTATAAAAAACAAGAGAGAACGCTATAGTCGGGTGCCCCGACAATCAGATACCCGTTACTCAGGTAAAGGGAGTGCGAGGGAGATGGAGATAGAAACTTTGAACACGCATAACTTTTTAACGAATGGTCCGATTTGAAAAATTTCTTCTACATTTCGATAGGTATTGATAAACACAATAAAACTGCATTTTTACTTTTCCGAAATATTGAAATTTTTAAAATCGTATATAAGCGATTGTGGGCGTTAGAGGAGGCGTGGCACCCTTTTGAAACAAACTTGCGCTGCGTAGGAACTCCAAGAATCTTCATGCCAAATACCAATCTTCTAGCTTTTATAGTTTCCGAGATCTCAGCGTTCATACGGACAGACGGACAGACAGACAGACAGACAGACAGACAGACAGACAGACAGACGGACAGACGGACAGACGGACATGGCTAGATCGACTCGGCTAGTGATCCTGATCAAGAATATATATACTTTATGGGGTCGGAAACGCTTCCTTCTCCCTGTTACATACTTTTGCACGAATACAATATACCCTTTTACTCTACGAGTAACGGGTATAACAATTTCTGATACTTGCTATAAAAATCGAGTTGTCTTTCAAGTTTCCGTAATATTCAAATTTGTATCAAAAATTTTTGTTTATTGATTCATATTGTTCAACATGGCGTGCCAGTCCTGCTCTGTAACGTTTGGAGAGTTTCTCGGTATGGATGAGAAAGCTCATTTCCAATTTCTGATACTTGCTATAAAAATCGAGTTGTCTTTCAAGCTTCCGTAATATTCAAATTTGTATCAAAAATTTTTTGTTTATTGATTCATATTGTTCAACATGACGTGCCAGTCCTGCTCTGTAACGTTTGGAGAGTTTCTCGGTATGGATTAGAAAGCTCATTTCCGCTTTTTACAAGATCACGGAGTTGTTTTGGACAAGCGCGACTGTCCAACCTGCCTTAGCCCATGCAAAGTGATCGAAGACGGTGGAACAATAATGTTTGTATGCCGGCGAAGGTTCGCAGTTGAAAGTTTCAACAAAAAGAAGAAAACAAAGAGGCAGTGTCCATTTAAGGCAAGCTTTTAATTTTTATATATTCAAAAATTATATTATATACACTAAAAAAGTAATTTCTTAGGAAAGTGCCTTCAAAAACAGGTTCTTTGAAAATGCTCGTTTGTCCTTCAGTGAGGTATGCAAGTTCATTGCGTGGAACATGAAGGGCTCCACATATTCTTTTTTGGAGGATGAATTGGGATGGGCGCCCAAAACCGTGGGCGACTGGACGAACTTCCTTAGGGAAATATATGTAGATTGGTCGGAGAAAATGGTCAAGACCGTAATTGGAGGCGATGGTGCGACTGTGGAAATCGACGAGACGAAGATTGGTCGCAGGAAACATAACTGCGGCCGAATAATCGAGGGTCAGTGGGTCTTCGGTGGCATAGATCGCGAGACGGGCGACTTTTTCATTGTTCCGGTAGAGGACCGGTCAAAGGACACTCTGCTACCACTGATCCAAGAGAAGATCCCTGCCGGGACCACCATCGTCTCCGATTGCTGGAGAGCGTTTGATTGCTTGGATGACGAAGGTTATCAGCATCTGAAGGTCAACCACTCCGTCAATTTTGTTGACCTAGTCACGAAGGCCAACACCCAAAAAATTGAGCGTCTGTGGCGGGACCTTAAAGAGACCATTCCGCACTATGGCCGGAAAAAGGAAAATTATGAAGGATATTTGGCGCGCTTCGCTTTTTTAAAGAAGCACAAACCGCACACCGTGCGCCTTCATTTCTTTTTTGCAGCCATGGCAAATTTTACTTGTGACTCGTTGCATTTTTTTTTTAATTTGTACTTGCACGATGTTTTAATTTCATATTTAACATACATCATAAAATTTCGCATATATATTTTTAGGACACATTCGATAACAACTCAGCTGTTAATTAGGACACTCTTTGTTATATTCGGATCTGAAGCGTGGACTAGGCCTAAGGGGGACACCACTACAAAAAAACGCGCCTGGAACTTTACCTCAATGGTGGTGCGGAAAAGTGTTCATTGAAACTATTTAAATAAATATAAAGATACAAATTGTTTGAGTTTTATTTAATGCATTAAAATGGTGGGGGAGCTTGGATGGCTATGATCGATCCTGGCCATCACTAAAATCTCGATACAGCATTGTGATAACAATCATGTCCTCTATAGACCACGCTCCACTCATAACATGATTATTTGCATACGTTTTTTCATTAGACAAAAAATACAATTAAAAAAATGTGACAAAATTCTACATTTTTTTTTATAGGAACTCATTTAAGCAATTAAATAATTTTATAGGAACTCATTTAAACAATTAGTTAATTTTATAGGAACTCATTAAAACGTAATTACATTGATTGAAAATATGAGAAAAGCACCCTTGTTTTTTTATAGCAAAACCGGGAACTTTGAAATTCAATTACAAGAGAACCATGGCCGACCGCCAAGTTTTTTTTGCACGTAAATTCTTAAGAAATCGCGGTCC
The DNA here is from genome assembly GCA_037075285.1 of Drosophila lutescens. Lineage (NCBI taxonomy): Eukaryota > Metazoa > Arthropoda > Insecta > Diptera > Drosophilidae > Drosophila > Drosophila lutescens. Next base: position 40,779 of record JBAMCF010000729.1, on the reverse strand, counting down.
GTCGAGGATAATTTTTTCGCGAATTTCGGGGGTGAGCCCGCTAATGTATAGTATTACCCAAAATTCAAAAATGTTGTTTTTTTAAACTTTTTATATATTATTAAAAACATTTTTTACATTTTTATAAATTACTGAAGGTAATTTTTAATTTAACAAACATACATACATGAATACAATACATGTACACAATAAGTACGTATGTATGCATATTTGGGCAAATGCAGCCGTTTTACTGCTTATGTCGCTGTTCATCTCCAGAGTGGACGCCGTCCAGATGAATACCGAAGCTTGGTCGAGGACGCTGATATTGAAGTAAACATTGCGCTGGCCACGGTCAGAAAAAATCCAATCCAATTGCGAGATCCTTAGTTTCCCGGCATCTGGAGCGTTTTTCAAGTCGGTGTCGGTAAAAGGGAAGAATTTATTGATTAGTTAAGCACTAAGACATAATTTAAATATACTTACATTTCAAATAAGCCCAAAATAAAGCAAATATTACAATTTTCATTAGAAAATTTACTTAAACAGACAAAAATACACTAATGTCAAACCCTTAAAATACTAACGCGTCGAATAACATTAAAAAGCGGCAACACTTTTTCTGTTCGAAATGAGCAGGTTTCTCACCAGAGCATCCAGAGCAAAAACTTTTAGTTTTTTTTTTTGGGTGTGATCACTGATGCTAAATTCTTGCATCATGATTATGTTGATCATGTGCGTTCAGAGGAACTATCGTAAGAAATCCATCAGTGATTAGTAGAGATTAGTAACAAACATACATAAATACAATACATGTACACAATAAGTACGTATGTATGCATATTTGGGCAAATGCATCCGTTTTACTGCTTATGTCGCTGATCATATCCAGGGTGGACACCGTCCAGATAAATACCGAAGCTTGGTCGAGGACGCTGATATCGAAGTAAACATTGCGCTGGCCACGGTCAGAAAAAATCCAAGCAAATTGCGAGATCCTTAGTTTCCCGGCATCTGGAGCGTTTTTCAAGTCGGTGTCGGTAAAAGGGAAGAATTTTTTGATTATTTAAGCACTAAGACATAATTTAAATATACTTACATTTCAAATAAGCCCAAAATAAAGCAAATATTACAAATTTTCATTAGAAAATTTACTTAAACAGACCGCAGTGTTGTTTACAAAATACACTAATGTCAAACCCTTAAAATACTAACGCGTCGAATAACATTAAAAAGCGGTAACACTTTTTCTGTTCGAAGTGAGCAGGTTCCACACCAGAGCATCCTGGCTTCACACCAGGAACGAAAGTCGAAACTGTGGTATAGAAATTAAACTCAGGGTATAAACTTAATACTATTTAGTAATAACTTAATACTATTGAGTCTGCTCCTTACATTATTTAGTATTGAATTAATACTGGCAGTTTAATACTAGCTGTAGTATAGTTTTAATACAACGCTCATTAAATGTAAACTTTTAGTTTTTTTTTTGGGTGTGATCACTGATGCTAAATTCTCATTAAATGTAAACTTTTAGTTTTTTTTTTGGGTGTGATCACTGATGCTAAATTCTTGCATCATGATTATGTTGATCATGTGCGTTCAGAGGAACTACACTGAGAAAACTTGAGAACGAAAAAACCAAGAACGAATCTTCTTGATTTCAGTATTTTGTCTTCTCACTTTTTTTAGCACAAACGTTCTTGATATCAAGAATTAAAGTATTCTTGATCTGGTTTTTTGAGAATACATCGTTCTTGATTTCGTTTATCAAGCATGAGCATTCTTGAAATCGTCCCCGAGCATTCTTGATATCGTCCCCAACCTCGTCTCAGAAATGAAAAAAAAATGAGAGAGATTAAAATTGAGAGAGACATTCTCTCTGAAATTTTTCGGCAAGCTACCGAAGTACACTTCGGATCTCGTAAAATGATCGTGTTTTTCGGCCAGTTTAGTGAAGCAGTATGATGGACGCTGACGACACACGCTTAAAGAACCTTCTAGAGCAGGGGTGCTCAAAATGGCCTTACGGCAGTGCACAACACACGCACACATGTATCGACGCCGTTTTATTGCTACAAAATGAACACTGGGAGAAAAAAAAAAGTTAAATTCTGAAAAATAATAATTTTGGTTACTTCATTTGGTTATTTCACTTAAAAATTTACATTTGATCTAGAAAAGTATCAATATTTATATTTATTAAAAGGTCTTTATAATTTGGAATTAGACTTTGTGGCAAATTAAGCACTGACTTTCACATCTAAAATTTATTTCAAAGTAATCACTTGCCAAAGCATCACTCATTTTAACGAAATGCCAAAGAAATCCAATGAAATCCATGCGTCGCTGGTCCACAATAAACTAAACTCAAACTTAAATCAAATTCTATCAAAAACGCAGCAAAAACAAGAGAGAACGCTATAGTCGGGTTGGTGTCCCGACTATCTAATACCCGTCACTCAGCTAAAGGGAGTGCGAACGCTGTACTCGGGTTGGTGTCCCGACTATCTATTGGGGCTAAAGGGAGTGCGAGGGAGATAGATATATGAACAATTTTGATTGCGTATAACTTTTTAATGAATGGTCCGATTTGAAAAATGTCTTCTACATTTCGATAGGTATTGATAAACACAATAAAACTGCATTTTTACTTTTCCGAAATATTGAAATTTTTAAAATCGTATATAAGCGATTGTGGGCGTTAGAGGGGGCGTGGCACCCTTTTGAAACAAACTTGCGCTGCGTAGGAACTCCTAGAATCTGCATGCAAAACGCCAATCTTCTAGCTTTTATAGTTTCCGAGATCTCAGCGTTCATACAGACAGACAGACGGACAGACGGACAGACAGACAGACGGACAGACGGACATGGCTAGATCGACTCGGCTAGTGATCCTGATCAAGAATATATATACTTTATAGGGTCGGAAACGTTTCCTTCTAGCTGTTACATACTTTTGCACGAATACAATATACCCTTTTACTCTACGAGTAACGGGTATAAAAAGTGTCAGTGTAGAGCCGAGAACAAGACAACAACACTTTACATTGTGAGTTGAGGAGAAAAAAAAAGTTCAATGGAATTTGTTGTTGGCTTGACTCGCTCTTATCTATTACGGACAGCGACACAAAGAGGACTCGGGGTGTGCATAGGCAAGCATGGCAAGTGCACTGCCGTATGCTTAGTGCTATTACAAAAACAATTGTGCTCGTGTGCCATAGGAATGAGCACCCCTGTTCTAGAGGAACTAGATATTTTGAGTGCGCTTCCCTTCCTCGAACGTAAGTATCATTATGGACGGCAGTCCATGTAGTGACGAAGCGCACAAGGAGAGTGTGCGAAGGCGACTACTATTATATAGCCGCAAAATTGAAAATCTGCTGTGATAGTCCGATCGTAATGAGTAATACACCAAATTAAAGGTATTGCTAAAACTTGGAGGATTGCATACCAAGACCTCATGAAAATCAATTGGTTTGGGAGAGAGAGCGGTGAAAGTGTAAAAGTGAAAATTTAGAAATCTGTTGGGGCCGGTGGGGATAAATGCCCCCTCGAAATGTTTTAGTAGTTATACCCGTTACTCGTAGAGTAAAAGGGTATATTGTATTCGTGCAAAAGTATGTAACAGCTAGAAGGAAACGTTTCCGACCCTATAAAGTATATATATTCTTGATCAGGATCACTAGCCGAGTCGATCTAGCCATGTCCGTCTGTCCGTCTGTCTGTCCGTCTGTCTGTCTGTCCGTCTGTCCGTCTGTCCGTCTGTCTGTCTGTATGAACGCTGAGATCTCGGAAACTATAAAAGCTAGAAGATTGGCGTTTTGCATGCAGATTCTAGGAGTTCCTACGCAGCGCAAGTTTGTTTCAAAAGGGTGCCACGCCCCCTCTAACGCCCACAATCGCTTATATACGATTTTAAAAATTTCAATATTTCGGAAAAGTAAAAATGCAGTTTTATTGTGTTTATCAATACCTATCGAAATGTAGAAGACATTTTTCAAATCGGACCATTCATTAAAAAGTTATACGCAATCAAAATTGTTCATATATCTATCTCCCTCGCACTCCCTTTAGCCCCAATAGATAGTCGGGACACCAACCCGAGTACAGCGTTCGCACTCCCTTTAGCTGAGTGACGGGTATTAGATAGTCGGGACACCAACCCGACTATAGCGTTCTCTCTTGTTTTTGCTGCGTTTTTGATAGAATTTGATTTAAGTTTGAGTTTAGTTTATTGTGGACCAGCGACGCATGGATTTCATTGGATTTCTTTGGCATTTCGTTAAAATGAGTGATGCTTTGGCAAGTGATTACTTTGAAATAAATTTTAGATGTGAAAGTCAGTGCTTAATTTGCCACAAAGTCTAATTCCAAATTATAAAGACCTTTTAATAAATATAAATATTGATACTTTTCTAGATCAAATGTAAATTTTTAAGTGAAATAACCAAATGAAGTAACCAAAATTATTATTTTTCAGAATTTAACTTTTTTTTTTCTCCCAGTGTTCATTTTGTAGCAATAAAACGGCGTCGATACATGTGTGCGTGTGTTGTGCACTGCCGTAAGGCCATTTTGAGCACCCCTGCTCTAGAAGGTTCTTTAAGCGTGTGTCGTCAGCGTCCATCATACTGCTTCACTAAACTGGCCGAAAAACACGATCATTTTACGAGATCCGAAGTGTACTTCGGTAGCTTGCCGAAAAATTTCAGAGAGAATGTCTCTCTCAATTTTAATCTCTCTCATTTTTTTTTCATTTCTGAGACGAGGTTGGGGACGATATCAAGAATGCTCGGGGACGTTTTCAAGAATGCTCATGCTTGATAAACGAAATCAAGAACGATGTATTCTCAAAAAACCAGATCAAGAATACTTTAATTCTTGATATCAAGAACGTTTGTGCTAAAAAAAGTGAGAAGACAAAATACTGAAATCAAGAAGATTCGTTCTTGGTTTTTTCGTTCTCAAGTTTTCTCAGTGTAGTTCCTCTGAACGCACATGATCAACATAATCATGATGCAAGAATTTAGCATCAGTGATCACACCCAAAAAAAAACTAAAAGTTTACATTTAATGAGAATTTAGCATCAGTGATCACACCCAAAAAAAAACTAAAAGTTTACATTTAATGAGCGTTGTATTAAAACTATACTACAGCTAGTATTAAACTGCCAGTATTAATTCAATACTAAATAATGTAAGGAGCAGACTCAATAGTATTAAGTTATTACTAAATAGTATTAAGTTTATACCCTGAGTTTAATTTCTATACCACAGTTTCGACTTTCGTTCCTGGTGTGAAGCCAGGATGCTCTGGTGTGGAACCTGCTCACTTCGAACAGAAAAAGTGTTACCGCTTTTTAATGTTATTCGACGCGTTAGTATTTTAAGGGTTTGACATTAGTGTATTTTGTAAACAACACTGCGGTCTGTTTTAAGTAAATTTTCTAATGAAAATTTGTAATATTTGCTTTATTTTGGGCTTATTTGAAATGTAAGTATATTTAAATTATGTCTTAGTGCTTAAATAATCAAAAAATTCTTCCTTTTACCGACACCGACTTGAAAACGCTCCAGATGCCGGAAACTAAGGATCTCGCAATTTGCTTGGATTTTTCTGACCGTGGCCAGCGCAATGTTTACTTCGATATCAGCGTCCTCGACCAAGCTTCGGTATTTATCTGGACGGTGTCCACCCTGGATATGATCAGCGACATAAGCAGTAAAACGGATGCATTTGCCCAAATATGCATACATACGTACTTATTGTGTACATGTATTGTATTTATGTATGTTTGTTACTAATCTCTACTAATCACTGATGGATTTCTTACGATAGTTCCTCTGAACGCACATGATCAACATAATCATGATGCAAGAATTTAGCATCAGTGATCACACCCAAAAAAAAAAACTAAAAGTTTTTGCTCTGGATGCTCTGGTGAGAAACCTGCTCATTTCGAACAGAAAAAGTGTTGCCGCTTTTTAATGTTATTCGACGCGTTAGTATTTTAAGGGTTTGACATTAGTGTATTTTTGTCTGTTTAAGTAAATTTTCTAATGAAAATTGTAATATTTGCTTTATTTTGGGCTTATTTGAAATGTAAGTATATTTAAATTATGTCTTAGTGCTTAACTAATCAATAAATTCTTCCCTTTTACCGACACCGACTTGAAAAACGCTCCAGATGCCGGGAAACTAAGGATCTCGCAATTGGATTGGATTTTTTCTGACCGTGGCCAGCGCAATGTTTACTTCAATATCAGCGTCCTCGACCAAGCTTCGGTATTCATCTGGACGGCGTCCACTCTGGAGATGAACAGCGACATAAGCAGTAAAACGGCTGCATTTGCCCAAATATGCATACATACGTACTTATTGTGTACATGTATTGTATTCATGTATGTATGTTTGTTAAATTAAAAATTACCTTCAGTAATTTATAAAAATGTAAAAAATGTTTTTAATAATATATAAAAAGTTTAAAAAAACAACATTTTTGAATTTTGGGTAATACTATACATTAGCGGGCTCACCCCCGAAATTCGCGAAAAAATTATCCTCGACGGACCGCGATTTCTTAAGAATTTACGTGCAAAAAAACTTGGCGGTCGGCCATGGTTCTCTTGTAATTGAATTTCAAAGTTCCCGGTTTTGCTATAAAAAAACAAGGGTGCTTTTCTCATATTTTCAATCAATGTAATTACGTTTTAATGAGTTCCTATAAAATTAACTAATTGTTTAAATGAGTTCCTATAAAATTATTTAATTGCTTAAATGAGTTCCTATAAAAAAAAATGTAGAATTTTGTCACATTTTTTTAATTGTATTTTTTGTCTAATGAAAAAACGTATGCAAATAATCATGTTATGAGTGGAGCGTGGTCTATAGAGGACATGATTGTTATCACAATGCTGTATCGAGATTTTAGTGATGGCCAGGATCGATCATAGCCATCCAAGCTCCCCCACCATTTTAATGCATTAAATAAAACTCAAACAATTTGTATCTTTATATTTATTTAAATAGTTTCAATGAACACTTTTCCGCACCACCATTGAGGTAAAGTTCCAGGCGCGTTTTTTTGTAGTGGTGTCCCCCTTAGGCCTAGTCCACGCTTCAGATCCGAATATAACAAAGAGTGTCCTAATTAACAGCTGAGTTGTTATCGAATGTGTCCTAAAAATATATATGCGAAATTTTATGATGTATGTTAAATATGAAATTAAAACATCGTGCAAGTACAAATTAAAAAAAAATGCAACGAGTCACAAGTAAAATTTGCCATGGCTGCAAAAAAGAAATGAAGGCGCACGGTGTGCGGTTTGTGCTTCTTTAAAAAAGCGAAGCGCGCCAAATATCCTTCATAATTTTCCTTTTTCCGGCCATAGTGCGGAATGGTCTCTTTAAGGTCCCGCCACAGACGCTCAATTTTTTGGGTGTTGGCCTTCGTGACTAGGTCAACAAAATTGACGGAGTGGTTGACCTTCAGATGCTGATAACCTTCGTCATCCAAGCAATCAAACGCTCTCCAGCAATCGGAGACGATGGTGGTCCCGGCAGGGATCTTCTCTTGGATCAGTGGTAGCAGAGTGTCCTTTGACCGGTCCTCTACCGGAACAATGAAAAAGTCGCCCGTCTCGCGATCTATGCCACCGAAGACCCACTGACCCTCGATTATTCGGCCGCAGTTATGTTTCCTGCGACCAATCTTCGTCTCGTCGATTTCCACAGTCGCACCATCGCCTCCAATTACGGTCTTGACCATTTTCTCCGACCAATCTACATATATTTCCCTAAGGAAGTTCGTCCAGTCGCCCACGGTTTTGGGCGCCCATCCCAATTCATCCTCCAAAAAAGAATATGTGGAGCCCTTCATGTTCCACGCAATGAACTTGCATACCTCACTGAAGGACAAACGAGCATTTTCAAAGAACCTGTTTTTGAAGGCACTTTCCTAAGAAATTACTTTTTTAGTGTATATAATATAATTTTTGAATATATAAAAATTAAAAGCTTGCCTTAAATGGACACTGCCTCTTTGTTTTCTTCTTTTTGTTGAAACTTTCAACTGCGAACCTTCGCCGGCATACAAACATTATTGTTCCACCGTCTTCGATCACTTTGCATGGGCTAAGGCAGGTTGGACAGTCGCGCTTGTCCAAAACAACTCCGTGATCTTGTAAAAAGCGGAAATGAGCTTTCTAATCCATACCGAGAAACTCTCCAAACGTTACAGAGCAGGACTGGCACGTCATGTTGAACAATATGAATCAATAAACAAAAAATTTTTGATACAAATTTGAATATTACGGAAGCTTGAAAGACAACTCGATTTTTATAGCAAGTATCAGAAATTGGAAATGAGCTTTCTCATCCATACCGAGAAACTCTCCAAACGTTACAGAGCAGGACTGGCACGCCATGTTGAACAATATGAATCAATAAACAAAAATTTTTGATACAAATTTGAATATTACGGAAACTTGAAAGACAACTCGATTTTTATAGCAAGTATCAGAAATTGTTATACCCGTTACTCGTAGAGTAAAAGGGTATATTGTATTCGTGCAAAAGTATGTAACAGGGAGAAGGAAGCGTTTCCGACCCCATAAAGTATATATATTCTTGATCAGGATCACTAGCCGAGTCGATCTAGCCATGTCCGTCTGTCCGTCTGTCCGTCTGTCTGTCTGTCTGTCTGTCTGTCTGTCTGTCTGTCTGTCCGTCTGTCCGTATGAACGCTGAGATCTCGGAAACTATAAAAGCTAGAAGATTGGTATTTGGCATGAAGATTCTTGGAGTTCCTACGCAGCGCAAGTTTGTTTCAAAAGGGTGCCACGCCTCCTCTAACGCCCACAATCGCTTATATACGATTTTAAAAATTTCAATATTTCGGAAAAGTAAAAATGCAGTTTTATTGTGTTTATCAATACCTATCGAAATGTAGAAGAAATTTTTCAAATCGGACCATTCGTTAAAAAGTTATGCGTGTTCAAAGTTTCTATCTCCATCTCCCTCGCACTCCCTTTACCTGAGTAACGGGTATCTGATTGTCGGGGCACCCGACTATAGCGTTCTCTCTTGTTTTCCTATTGAAAATACCCGTCGAATGAGGGGTCATATGAAATCCGACGCTCCGTTCAAAAGTTATAGCCAAAATAAGATTTTCTTCTTCTTCCCAAAATGAAAATTTAATTCTGTTTGTCAGTTTGTTCACTTGTCCAAAATGTGTTTTTTAAGTTCTGAAAATTTGATATGACGTTCATCACATCGATATAAAAAACTTTTGTTCTATCAATTTTGGAAAAACCCGCTAGTTTAGCGGGAAAACAGCTATAAATAGCTAAAATTCGGAAAGCCGTAACTATACTACTAACGATACAGACTTGTGCTGCATCTCGTTTGAAAGGTATTTTGAAATGCTATAAACGCCCTTTATATGCAATTTGTGTAAATGTAATAGTTAAAAAGATATGAACAAAAGAAAATTTATTTAAACTTTTTTTTTAGCTTATTTTTATTTTTCTCAAAAACGGCTCTAACGATTTTCTTTAAAACTTACTGTAAAAAGTCACGTTTAAAAGTTATTCAGAAACGAAAATCGCCACTTTTGCCAGCTCATAACAATTAATGCTGCCCAAGGGCCGTTCATTTACAAGCCGAACAGATTTGGCTAAAAAAAAAATTTTACATTTTTGATTTGCCTAAAACTTTTTTTACATGTTCTATTCGGAAAATGAGCAATCACATGCATCAGGATTTGTCCGAAAAAAACTTTTTTTTAGTTAGAATTTTTTAAAGTTTTCCAAAATTTGACAAATTTGAAAAAGTACCCTCTCATTGAAAATCTTTATCTCCGGTTATATGATGATGAAACTTTCCCAAAAGTCTTCTTATTATTACAGGTAGTATATAAGTCGGAACCGACCGGATCGGACAACTATATCCTATAGCTCCCATAGGAAGGATCGGAAAAAAAACGTTAAACAAATTCTAGCTTCGGTGTTTTTTGAAGTATTACCTTTTAATCTTGGGAATATTAGTTTTTAATTATTTCTGAATTTCGAATAAATTTTTATCAAAATCGGACGACTGTATCATATTGCTGCCTTAGGAACGATCGGAAAATTAATGGGAATATAAAAGGAAATAATTTATTGCTTTGTTGGTTTTCATTGTATTCTCTTCTACTCTGGGATATGACTCTTTTTAAATATTTCCGAATTTCGATTTTAATTTTATCAAAATCGAACTACTATATCATATAGCTGCCATAGGAACGATCGGAAATAAGAGAAATAATAGGAAATTTAACATTTTTGCGATTCTGAGAGAATTCTGACGTTCTGAAATTGAGTATTTGTATTCTCATTTTCAGGATATACTGATTTTAAGGCCAAATTTTTTGGAAAAAAGTTATATTGAGTACAAATTGAACTCACTTTAAGAAAAAAAACTTGAATTGATCACAAAAATCTTAATTTTAGAAAACAAGTTCTTCAATTTCCAACTTGAGTACAAATATTTTCATAATGAGTATGACATTACTCACAGGAACCTTCTAAAAGGCTGGCCTATGGAGTAAATGACTCTTGCCATCAAATATTTGATAGCTAAGATCGTCCGGGTCGTGAGTTCAACCCCCATGCCAGTAGACACATATATTTTTTGTTTTTGTTATTCTGCGTTTTTTTTTATTTTAAATAATTTCATTATGGTATAATCAGGCCAATTCATTTTAATGTTTAAAATCCAATTGATTGTAAGCATTACAATTTAAGTCTTATACGCGGTTTGGACATTGCTGAATGTGATGCTTGTTTGGCTCAGCCGGTTAGTGCGCGCGTGCATGAACACAAGGGTCGGGGGATCGAGTGACGAATAAGGCGACTTGGGTCGAACAAAAAGTAAGTTTGTTTTATTTATAACAGTTTATTATTCACATAATTATGAAACAATTAACATATACTGTATAGCCCTTAAAATAATGTGTAAGTAAGAAAGGAAGTTCTCCGAATTGAGAATTTTTTTGTCAATTCCAGTACAGTTTGTACTCATATTGAGGAAAAATGTACTAAATAAATAGAAAATGTACTTAATTTGAGTAAAAAATTTTGACAAATTTGTACTGATAGCAAAGAGTATACCTTATATAGAGAGGGCATAACTCTGACTTTCTGTTCAAACTGTTGTCGGCAAAAGGAAAATGGGGAAGAGCTTGTTCTATTTTTAGAATTCGTTTATTGAGTACACAATGCTTAAGTGTACCCAGCGGACCAAGGCGCGATAGTATAGCGAAACTATCGCAAAATGTTCGTAAACGGACTTAGAAACGATAGAAATCCGCGAGCTTTTACTAAAGTCTCGTTAAATGTTCGCAAACGGACTCAAAAACGAGCGTTTAGTAAACAAAAACCGGGCGACATTATTTTCAGCCTTATGTCCAGTTTTCATTCACTTTTGAGATCGTTTGCGATAGTTTTGCGAGACTTTACCGTTTTTGTTCCACTTCGTTTCTTGTTTCCATGGCTGATGCGCAGTTTCTCGTTCGTTTCTTTTCGTTTCTTTTGTGCGTGTGTTCTTTGTGCTTAGAAACTTGCAGAGTGCAGTCGTATAAAAGCCGAAATTGTTTAAAAGTGATTTATTAAATAAACCAAATCTGTAATTAAATTATAATTGAGTGTTTAGTTCAGTGCTGTGACCCAAAGAGTGAGTTAAAACGGCTTTAAAACCAAAAAACAAAACAGAAATAAATCAAAAATCACATGTGCGTTCTTCTTCGTTTTTCAGCCTTCTTCTTGGAATTTTGCGGTGGAAGTAAAGAGAAGAGCAATAGAATTTAATAATGTCATTAAAACGCAAGAGGAGGAATTATATATGCAAATCGAAACATATAATAAACAGTACTGCTAAGATAAATACTGTTGAAAAACATGCGCTCAATAGTGTCCGACGACCTCGCACGGCTGTACTCTTGGCGTGGAACCGAGGCCAAGAAATGTATAAGGGGGTTGCGCGTTACTCTAGCAATCCGTTGTAAGTATTTTTTATACGAATAATTATATTACAATGCACAATATTACAAAATCGTTTTTTTACAGCGGGATTTAAAGAAAGATTTTCCCTGGAAGACGCGGATTTCGACAGGATAACCCAGAAGTTTTTCCAGTACGCCCAGGACAGGATATCTAAGAGTCAGAAGCAGATGAAAGTAAACGTTTAAGTACTCCAAAAGAGTCTCATATGTTAAAGAGTCTTATAAATGTACCATGAAGTACCACAAAATCTCATTACCCCTTTTAATTTAATTAATTTTTATGATTTAAAGTTTAAGTACTCCAAAAGAATCTCATATGTTAAAGAGTCTCATAAATGTACCATGAAGTACCACAAAAATTTTTATGATTTATTTGATACCATATTTAAAAAGATATTAAAATAAAAAAGAAAAACAAAAAATGTAGTACTGCTTTCACTGTAGGAATGAAATGGAATGAAACACCTTTTATAATATCTTTTTCGATCCGCTACTAATATTAATTTCGGATCGTTAATGATATTAAAATCGCCTCGCAAAAGATATCACCAAAGGCTCGCAAACGATCCGTTTACGAGCTATCGAAAACGAAACTTTCTCTGCCACAAACTGAGCGACCAGTGATTCGTTTTTTCATCGTTTTTGGATTCGAGGCGATAGCCGTTTTCCGTTTAAGTTTCGCGTAACTATCGTTTGCGATATCGCTAACGAACACTTGGTCCACTGGGTAAGTTGGCTTTGTGTGTATGTGTGCGAGAACGTGGCAACACATTTTCGACAAAATTTCATTTTTGTAATTTCTATAATCTAGGGCCAACAACATTTAAAAGTCGAAAAGGGTTTTCTGTCCAACATTTTCAACTCGGTGTATGGTCGTGCTGGTTAAAGCGTTGATCAGCGATGTTGATGCGAGTTCGATCCCCGCAAGGGGCAGACGTTTTCTAATATTGTTTTTTTCTTTTTTTGATGTCTCGAAATATATATATTTTTATACCCGTTACTCGTAGAGTAAAAGGGTATATTGTATTCGTGCAAAAGTATGTAACAGGGAGAAGGAAGCGTTTCCGACCCCATAAAGTAAATATATTCTTGATCAGGATCACTAGCCGAGTCGATCTAGCCATGTCCGTCTGTCCGTCTGTCCGTCCGTCCGTCTGTCTGTATGAACGCTGAGATTTCGGAAACTATAAAAGCTAGAAGGTTGAGATTTCACACACATATTCTTGGGCTTCCTACGCAGCGCAAGTTTGTTTCATCGAGGTGCCACGCCCCCCCTAACGCCCACAATCGCCATAAACGATTTTCAAATGTGTCTGGAGGCCACATCTTTTAAGATTTTAAAAATATATAAACGCAATTTTATAGTGTTTATTAATACCTATCGAAATGTAGAAGACATTTTTCAAATCGGACCATTCATTAAAAAGTTATACGCAATCAAAATTGTTTATATAACTATCTCCCTCGCACTCCCTTTAGCCCCAATAGATAGTCGGGACACCAACCCGAGTACAGCGTTCGCACTCCCTTTAGCTGAGTGACGGGTATTAGATAGTCGGGACACCAACCCGACTATAGCGTTCTCTCTTGTTTTGTATTATTTTAGTTAAAAGCTAAACAATAATTAATGGTAGGGTCTTGCAAAAAAAAAATCCAATTTTTTTATATTTCTTTTCTTGTAGATTAACATCTTAAGATTATACAGAAAAGTTTTAAGTCAATCTAAAAGAACTTAGGATGTAAGTTAGGATGTAATTAGTACTAGTAAAATTTTTCTAAAAAAAATAATTTTTGATTTTGCACGGCTTAATAAAATATTTAAAGTAAAAAAATAAAAAATAAAACTTCCCAGGGGGCGGGTTTTTTCTATTCTTAAACGAAATGTAAAAGCAGAATGGAAATTCGTCAATTTTTGGCGGAGATACAGTGAACACCGCAAAACGTCTTTTTAAAGTGCTCTATACGTGTTTTACATGTGACATGTTTTTCTCGAAACCACGTTTTTAAAAGTCCGTGTTCATCGGCATTTCTAAACGGCTCAACCGATCGTTTTTAAATTTGTCGCATATTTTTCTGCATAAAAAAAACCCGCCCCCAGGGAATCGTTTTTTTTTAAACTTTAAATATTTGTTTGTTAAGCCCAAAGTCAAATTTTTTAGCTGAAAAACGCATTCTTGACTTTGGAAAATCAAAAAAAATACAAAATAGAAAAGATCAACAAAAAAATTACAAAATAGAAAAAAAAACAAAATACTCTTAAAAAACAAAAAAAAAAAAAAACCCCGCAAGAAATTGAAATTCTACAAATTCAGATGTCTTATCCACTGGGCCAAATGGCAAGCAGTGCTGTGGCCGAATAGATTCCAAGTAGAATCGAGCAGTGCGGGTTCTACTGTTAAAATGCGGGTTCCACCGCTAGAACCCGCCATACGACAGACTCTTTTGTATGACATGTCCTCTCTATATATTTATACTCTTTGCTGATAGTTAGTAGTTTGTACTCAGAATGAGTATTTTTGTTCATGCTTAATTTTCAACAAAAATATTCAAGTTGAGTACAAATTACTTAAATAATTCTCTCTGTGTATATAAGCTTCGGCTGGCCGAAGCTAGCTTCCTTTCTTGTTTTATATATCTTAAAAACTAAATATGGCCCAAAGTCAGCCCTAGCACGTATTTTAGTGCTAATCAAGACCTTTAATTTGAGCCTAGTGTCAAAAGAAAAGAAGTCCTGGAAGATGGTTTTTTCAACTGCAAAGCGTACACAGAGAGAATTGAGTATTTGTATTCTCATTTTCAGGATGAACTGATTTTGAGTACAAATTTTGGGAAAAACTTATATTGAGTACAAATTGAACTCACTTTAAGAAAAAAATCTTGAATTGATCACAAAAATCTTAATTTTAGGAAACAAGTTCTTCAATTTCCAATTTGAGTACAAATATTTTCAAATTGACTTTGACATTACTCACAGAAACCTTCTAAAAGGCTGGCCTAGGGAGTAAATGACTCTTGCCATCAAATATTTTATAGCTAATGTCGTCCGGGTCGTCAGTTCAATCCCCATGCCGGACAACACATATATTTTATTATTTTTTTTATTTCATGTTTTTTTTTTAAATTTTATTTTGGTATAATCAAGCCAATTCCTTTTAGTGTTTAAAATCCAATTGATTGCAAGCATTACAATTTAAATCTTATACGCGGTTTGGACATTGCCGAATGTGACGCTGGTTTGGCTCAGCCGGTTAGTGCGCGCGTGCACGAACACAAGGGTCTGGGGTTCGAGTGACGGAGAAGTTTGTATTAGTTATAACAGTTCATTATTCACATAATTATGAAACAATTATCATTTACTGTATGTATAAGCCCTTAAAATAAAGTGTAAGTAAGAAAGGAAGTTCTACGATTTGAGCATTTTTTTTCTCAATTTAATCATTTTTCAGTACTCAGTTTGAGAAAAGGCAATACTAATTTTTAAAATACTAGCCAAATAATTTCCTAATATGAGTGCAGTTTGTACTCATTTTTAGAAAAAACAAGAGAGAACGCTATAGTCGGGTGCCCCGACTATCAGATACCCGTTACTCAGGTAAAGGGAGTGCGAGGGAGATGGAGATAGAAACTTTGATCACGCATAACTATTTAACGAATGGTCCGATTTGAAAATTTTCTACATTTCGATAGGTATTGATAAGCACAACAAAACTGCATTTTTACTTTTCCGAAAAATTTAAATTTTTAAAATCGTATATAAGCGATTGTGGGCGTTAGAGGGGGCGTGGGACCCTTTTGAAACAAACTTGCTGCGTAGGAACTCCAAGAATCTTCATGCCAAATACCAATCCTCTAGCTTTTATAGTTTCCGAGATCTCAGCGTTCATACGGACAGACAGACGGACAGACAGACATGGCTATATCGACTCGGCTAGTGACCCTGATCAAGAATATATATACTTTATAGGGTCGGAAAGGCACCGAGGTATCTTCTTCTCGCTCTTGAGAGAGCCGGGCAGTTGCAGAATCCAGGGTTTCGATAGCCCCCGATTCATCACATTTCCTGCAGGCGCGGCTGTTGAGTATTCCGAGTGTGGTTGCGTGTGATGCGGCCAGACAGTGGCCTGTAAGGACTCCCACTAACAGTCTGCAGTCTTTCCGTGGTAGACGCAGTACATACTGGCTGAGTTTGTCGGTGCGCTCTTTGCACATAGTTCTTGAGATTCGGCAGGTCTTGGTATTCCTCCACCTGCTTTTTGCTCGCGTGTCTGCCTGTTTCTCCAGGGCGCTTTGGAGCGTTCGGAGGGAAACAGGCACGTTCTCCGTTCTGTCGTTAGCCAGCTCTACGCCCTCCTTTGCAAGGACGTCAGCTGTCTCGTTGCCATCGATGCCTTGGTGACTGGGAACCCAATAGATCCGCACTAACTTTGTCGTGCTAAGGTTGTCTAATGCCTCCCTGCTCGCCATCACATTTTTGGAACTGACTGTTGACGACTGCATGGATCTTATCGCCGCTTGGCTGTCCACGAACAGGTTGACCACATCGTGTGGTCGATTTACATTTTGAGCCACTTCAGCAGCTTTCCTTATGGCGAAGACTTCCGCCTGGAATATGCTGCAGTCGTTGGGTAACTTAAAGGACAGCCTTATTTCAGGGTCCGTACAGTATTAGCCCGCTCCTACTCCTCCTTCCATCTTGGAGCCGTCCGTGTATATATTGAGGTGTTGATTCTGGTCCCGACCCCTTTTCCAGTCATCTGGGCCCATGAACCAGGTTGTTTTAATCTCCGGGCACGTTCTGGGGGTAATATGGTCCGTTTTATTGATCATGCTTCGGGCGATTGAACTGTGCCCGAAGCTTTGCGCCGTCATGTTACCTGATGCAACTAGACGTTGTGCTGCCTTTCCTCCAGTCAGTTGTGAGTGGATGTCTATGTGGTCGACTCCGAGGACCGTTTCTAGAGCTTTAGTTGGGGTTGACTTCAGCGCCCCTGTTATGCAGACCAATGCCTGCCCCTGAATTCTCTCCATAAGCTCGGTGTACGTCGTCTTTTCAGTGGCTTGCCAACACACTAAGGCTCCATACAGCGGAGTCGGACGCACCACCGAGATGTAGATCCAGTGCATCAGAGCAGGTGACAGGCCCCATGTGCTGCTAAGCATCTTCTTGGATGCATATAGCGCAATGGTGGCCTTTTTTACCCTTTCCACTACATTGGGTCTCCATGCCAGCTTGCAGTCCAGTACTGTGCCTAGGTACTGGACCTGTGTTTTTGGGGTCAGCCTGGTTACGCCGATTTTCGGGGGGGTCCATTTTGGTACCTTGTATCTCTTAGTAAAGAGAATGAGGTCCGTTTTGTCCGCATTGATACTGAGTCCCACCTTTTCCGCCCACTCACATATCTCCCTGAGTGTTGATTCCATTATAGAGCTGAGGGTCGATGGACAAACTCCCGTAATAATTATGCCTATGTCGTCCGCATAGGCTGTTATTTTTGGGGCTCTCCTCTCGAATCTCTTGATTAGATCGTCGACCACCAAATTTCATAGGAGAGGCGAGAGGACCCCACCTTGTGGTGTGCCTCTGTGTGCCCCCTTTACCATGTAAGCGGTGCCCCACTCTGAATGTACCCGCCTGCAGCTAAGCAGGTTTCTTATCCAGAGGCTTATTGCGGGGTGCGAGTTGGTTGCTTCTAGGCGATCCATTATAGCATCCGTCTTGACATTGTTGAAAGCTCCGGATATATCTACGAATATTCCAAGCGCGTATTCCTTAATGTGTAGGGCTCTCTCAACGGTTGCTACTAGCGAGTGTAGTGCCGTTTCCACAGATTTCCCCTTGGTGTAGGCGTGCTGGTTGGATGACATGAGCCTCCCTACATCATTCCTGATGTGTAGATCCAGCAGCTTTTCCAGTGTCTTGAGTATGAAAGAGGTGAGGCTTATCGGTCTGTAATCCTTGGGGCTCGCGTGACTGCACTTTCCCGCTTTTGGGAGGAAGACAATCCGAGAGGTCCTCCAAAGGATTGGGATATAGCCCGCGCTTAGACATGCAAAGTATATTTCATATAGCCATGGGGTGATCCTTTCCTTGGTCGCCTGTAACATGGCTGGAAATATTCCATCTAGTCCTGGTGCCTTGTAGCCCGCAAAGGAGTCTATGGCCCTTGCAGAGGGTATTATGATTTCAGTCAGAAGTTTGCAACGCAGTGAAGGAGACGTTTCCGACCCCATAAAGTATATATATTCTTGATCAGCATCACTAGACGAGTCGATCTAGCCATGTCCGTCTGTCCGTCCGTCTGTCCGTCTGTCCGTCTGCCTGTTTCTACGCAAACTAGTCTCTCAGTTTTTAAGCTATCGGGATGAAACTTTCCCAAAAGTCTTCTTACTATTGCAGGTAGTATATAAGTCGGAACCGACCGGATTGGACAACTATATCCTATAGCTCCTATAGGAAGGATCGGAAAAAAAACGTTAAAAAAATGCTAGCTTCGGTGTTTTTTGAAGTATTACCTTCTAATCTTGGGAATATTATTTTTTATATATTTCTGAATTTCGAATTAAATATTTAAAAAATCGGATCACTATATCATATAGCTGCCATAGGAACGGTCGAAAAATTAAATGGAAATTAATAGGAAAAAAATTATATCTTTGTTGATTTTTATTACATTCTCTTCTACTCTGGGATATGACTATTTTTAAATATTTCCGAATTTCGATTTTAATTTTAAAAAGCTGTCCGTCGTCTTGTTTTAGCTGACTCTGTATGGTAGGTTGCTTTGAAAGCAGCTTCCGGAGTCTAGCTGTTTCCGGGACATTCTCGATGCTGGAGCAGTAGTTTCTCCACGAGCTTCTCTGCGCCCTGCGTGTTTCCTTCTTGTAATCCCTCAGTAGGATTTTGTATTCCTCGTTAATGATCTCATCGTCTGCCTTTTTGGCGATTTTGAAGAATTCTCGGAGGTTATGTCTTTGGAGTGTAAGTTCCCGATTCCACCATGGTGGCCTGGTCTTCTTCCTTGTTGTTGAAGTCGGGCATGATGCGTGATACGCATCCAGTAATTCCTTGGACAGGGTCTCTAGGGACCTTTCTATGTCTCTCTCGGATTTTACTATGCCTGGGCTGGTCGCGAGTTTCGAGGTCACTGTCCTTGTAAACTTTTCCCACTTCGTGTTCCGGGGGTTTCTATAGACAGCTACCTTTGGAGTGCTTTTAAAATCATATCTGAACTGAATATATTTATGGTCCGAGAAAGATGGTGTTTTTAGGACCCTCCATTCGGAGACCAAAGTACTCTGTCCCTTTACAAGTGTTATATCTAGCACGTTTGACGAGGTGGGACCTACGAAGATGTGCTCCTCCCCCACGTTTGCTATATATAGATTGGTAGATAGAATAAAGTCTAAGAGTGACTCACCTCTGTCGTTGCTGTCTGAGCTTCCCCACACGCTGTGGTGTGCATTGGCATCTGCATCAATGAGGAGTTGGTCATCCTTCGAGCCTAGCTCCACCAAGCTGCTCAGCTCGTCTGGTGGCGCCGATCTGTCGTGTGCCATGTAGCAGGAGGCTACTAAGAGGGGCTGCTCCTCGCTTTCTAGCATCACCCAGTCAAGTCGTCAGAGCTGTATATGGCATAAGGTTAGCATGGATACCCTTCCGCACAAGTACGGCGCTTCTGTTCCTGCTTACCGTTGGTGAGTAGAATGTATTGTAGTTTGAGGACCTTAGTCCGGCCACGATATTGCCCGATTCAATCCATGGCTCTTGAACCAAGGCTATGTCGACGGGCCCTTGCTCTAGGGCAATCAGGAGCTCCGCCGATGCGAGTCTGCTTTTATGAAGATTGAGCTGCAGCACCCTCAACGTCATGGGTGGCTGGCTCATCTCCGCTCGACGGGTTGTCTATTACAGTCAGGTCACCGTCGTCTTCGTCTTCCGAGTCGTCCAGAGCTAGTTCCTGGGCGGCATCCACGATGGCTTCAAGACCTAGGTCCTTCTCCACCTCGCCTGCGTGCAGGATTTGTGCGCCTTTGTCGTCGGGGTGTCGCTTCTTGACGCGCAGGTAGACGCTATCCATGCCGCACGCCATCTTCCCGAATTTTGGGTACAGCAGATCCTCCGCCTCCTTGTTGATTTAGAGAACCACACTTTGGCCCCCCTCGTTGGGTAGAGGGCTGGCCATGTGCAGATTCTTCTAATTCGCCGTTGGGACGTCTGGATTCTGGCGTTGAAGCAGCTTCAGCGCCCTATCCCCTTGTATTCCGACGGGGAAGAGCACTTTCGCCTTTGGTATGGATGGGATTAATTCCCTGTCCACAACCTCTAGCTTGGCGCCCTCCCACAGCTCCCTCCCTCCAGTTGGCAGACCGTTTGCGTCAGCCACTTCCTGGTCGGATCGTCGTTGCACTTCAGGATTTTCACGCCGTTCAACCACCCTGCACCATCGAATGTGGGCATGGGGGCTGTGGGTGATTCATCCATCCGTGCAAAGAGAGACTCGATCAGTCGCGCATGGACGATCTTCCAGCGCGCCTCCGTCATCTTCCCATTTTCGTCGTTCCTCTCAATGAGTGCCACGATCAGGTGTCGGTTGACTACATCACTGATTTTAGCCCTCTTGTTGGGCTTCTGTGCTGCTTTGGGTGGCGGAGGGCCTGTCTCCTTGGGCCCGCGTTTCCGCTTGCTCACCGGAATGTCCTTGGCGGCACTCTCGTGTGAGCGTTGCCTTTTGTTGGCAAGCATCTACTCCACCTTGTTGGCAAATCCGGGTTTGCTTGCGAAGTGCAGCCTTCCTTCCTCAATCCTTTGCTCTGCCCAGGGTAGCTTTCCTTCTCCTCCTGGGAAAGGTCCGCTTTGTTCTGGAGCCGGCTCTTGATCTTAAGGGCTGCCTTGTACTGCGCCTTGGCCTTCATCCCCTCGCTTGTACGCTTCGGCCCTTTCCTACGCGGGGAGTTGGAACCTGGTACCGGCAAGCGGGAATGGCTTGTTTTGGCTTCGTGTAGCACGCTCTCCGAGTCCGAGTCTACTACAACTACGGCACCCGTGCGGCTTAACTTTGCCTGAGATGTTATGGCAGTAACATTGCCGCTGGAATGACCTGCTCCCGTCATCCCAGGGGTTCGGCCGCTGGCGACACGCAGAGAAGATTGCTCCTCCCCGTGCCCGCCGATGGTAGCAGTCGTACTTCCCACCGACGTTTGGGCTGAAATCCCAGCCCTGATTTGCTCCTTATCTCCGTCCATACTGGTTTGTTTTTCCGGGGAACCACCCACTTGCGTTTTATGCCTACCGCCAGGCACCTCCAACCCTGGCTACTGATTAAAGGGGTTGAACCAGTTGCCTTAGATAGACACTGCATTGCCCCGGACAGGACAAGCGACAATGCATTACCCTGCTCGGGGTAATGCAGTGACCATTGCCCAGCCGGCACCCTCGTGGAGGGTTCAGCTGGAGGATTTTCGCCAGCCACAAATGTACTTAATTTGAGAAAAAACAAGAAAGGAAGCTAGCTTCGGCAAGCCGAAGTTTATATACCCTTGCAGATCATTCTATTAATTTACAAATCGCAAAAATGTTAAATTTCCTATTATTTCGCATTAATTATACCCGTTACTCGTAGAGTAAAAGGGTATATTGTATTCGTGCAAAAGTATGTAACAGCTAGAAGGAAGCGTTTCCGACCCCATAAAGTATATATATTCCTGATCAGGATCACTAGCCGAGTCGATATAGCCATGTCGGTCTGTCCGTCTGTCTGTCCGTCTGTCTGTCTGTCTGTCCGTCTGTCTGTCTGTCCGTCCGTATGAACGCTGAGATCTCGGAAACTATAAAAGCTAGAGGATTGGTATTTGGCATGAAGATTCTTGGAGTTCCTACGCAGCGCAAGTTTGTTTCAAGAAGGTGCCACGCCCCCTCTAACGCCCACAATCGCTTATATACGATTTTAAAAATTTAAATATTTCGAAAAAGTAAAAATGCAGTTTTATTGTGTTTATCAATACCAATCGCTCTCCCTTTACCTGAGTAACGGGTATCTGATAGTCGGGGCACCCGACTATAACGTTCTCTCTTGTTTTTTTGTTCGATAGATCAGACGCTCTTGTATTTATGGTGAAAAAATTAAGATTATCTGTCCAGCCAGTTCTTTTTTTTCTAAAAATAGTGCAAGAATACGGACGCGACAATTACGGACGCGACATGTTGCTACTTAGCAAAAAATTGCAACTTTTTATTTTGTTAAAATGTTGCAGATCTATAATACGTGTTACTAAAGTTCATACTGTAAAGCTTGGCTAAATTATTTTAGCCTTATTCACCTCTTTTTAATAGAAACATAGTTTTTATATAGCTTGTTCTATGAAAGTTATATTACAACGCGGTTAGAATTTAATTAATTCTGCTAGTAAGCGCAGAAATTAAGTCAAAATACAACTGTTAAAAAATATATCCCTATTTAAAAAAGTTAATCTTAGAAATATGTTGCACGTATAGAATATTTTATTAAATTATGTTTTTTTAGGACTAAAGGACTGGTTAAGTGCTTTCTCTTCGATAGCAAAATTTATTGTAAATAATAAAAATATTAATAAGTAAAGTTTATGACAAGGATAAGCCCTCGACGTTTTTCATAGCTTCAAATAAAAGTTTTATATAAACCAATGCACCCCACAGTTCAAGAGTTATTTCAATTCAATCTTTATTTTCAATTTTTATTATAAAAGTTGACAAAGAACTCTTATTTGTTGATTTTTATAATAAAAATGGAAGCGTAAGAGTTATTTGTCAACTTTTATAATAAAAATTGGAAAATAAGAGTTATATGTCCATTTTTTTGAATAGGTTAACTCTTATTTACGATCCCTGAATAAAACAATTAGCTTCACAAAAAAATTATAAACAATTGATTTCTAGTAATAAAAAATTGAAAATACGGACGCGACAGACTTTAAAATTTCTTTAAAAACATTAATGCGCTAATTTTTTTTGTCAACAAATTTTAATTAATTTGTTCCAAATATCCTTGCTTTAGGCATAAAAGCTGGTTTATATGTGTCGCGAATTTGACGAGTGAAAAGAAAAAATTAGGTTTTTTGATTACGGACGCGACATTAAAAATGTTTAAAAACAAACTTCAATAAAGACACCTAGTCCATTAACATTACAGAAGTCTTAATTTTTTCCTGACAGCACTTGCCTTAAACTAATTTGTAGGATTGGTTGCTTGATCTTAAGACTTCCACAGAAGGCATAGCAATATTACAAAACAAGAGAGAACGCTATAGTCGGGTTGGTGTCCCGACTATCTAATACCCGTCACTCAGCTAAAGGGAGTGCGAACGCTGTACTCGGGTTGGTGTCCCGACTATCTATTGGGGCTAAAGGGAGTGCGAGGGAGATAGATATATAAACAATTTTGATTGCGTATAACTTTTTAATGAATGGTCCGATTTGAAAAATGTCTTCTACATTTCGATAGGTATTAATAAACACTATAAAATTGCGTTTATATATTTTTAAAATCTTAAAAGATGTGGCCTCCAGACACATTTGAAAATCGTTTGTGGCGATTGTGGGCGTTAGGGGGGGCGTGGCACCTCGATGAAACAAACTTGCGCTGCGTAGGAAGCCCAATAATATGTGTGTGAAATCTCAACCTTCTAGCTTTTATAGTTTCCGAGATCTCAGCGTTCATACAGACAGACAGACAGACAGACAGACAGACGGACGGACGGACAGACGGACATGGCTAGATCGACTCGGCTAGTGACCCTGATCAAGAATATATATACTTTATGGGGTCGGAAACGCTTCCTTCTAGCTGTTACATACTTTTGCACGAATACAATATACCCTTTTACTCCACGAGTAACGGGTATAAATACAACAATCTTGCTGAGATATACAGTATGTGTTGCTCGTGTTTGAAAGCTGCATATCTTTGTTTATAAAATTAATTTGGAAGGAAATGTAATTGATTCTCAAAATATAGATCCCAATGCTATTTAAAAAAAAAAAAAAATTTCCATCAACTTTTAATTTTTGTGGCTTGGTTGACTTTTTGGAAATGCCCATATCGAATTTTTTTAGCAGCAAGTATGGTTACTCTCTCACTCTTATCGGATCCTTATGGAATTAATGTTTTTTATAGTTTACTAGTCCTTTAACAATTTTTAATGATTAAAAGTTAAGTTTTAAGCCTTTTGACAATTTCTGAATGACAAAAAGTAAAGAGTAATTTTTAAATCAATTAAAAAATTACAATTATTTATTTAACCGTCCATTTATAATTTTGTTTTTTATTATTTTTTTGTATTATGTTACTTATTTAATTAATTTAAAAAAAATTATTTAATAAAAATAAAAAATTATTAAATTTAATAAAACAATTTTTTTTTAAATTTGTATTTTATCTAGATAGGTAGGTAGGTAGAAGTGGTGAGGTCCTCTCTGAAAACCTCCAAGTAAAGCTGAGCTCCGTTTTGATTCACATCCTCATAAATTGTCGTGTCCGCGTTCTCTTCAGTATCAGCCTGCGTCATTTAAAAAACCTAGGATTACAGTTATCCTCTGCTTTCCTATTTCTCCCAATGATTCCAGCTAATACGCCCCGAAGTATCTCGCCCTGATGTGGTTTAGTGCTGGGCAATAACACATCATGTGCTCAGGTGTCTCCTGTGTGTCTGTTTCTTCTGCAATTAGCGTTGTACGGAAGCCCCATCTTCATGGCTTGCGTGCCAATGGCCCAATGGCCTGTGATGAGTGCCGTGATCCTACTAATATCCCTTTTACTTTTGGTTATTAGCTCTCGAGTTCTCTTGCTATTGACGGTTGGCCAGCAGAGCTTTGATCTCCTGAGACTCTGCTTTTCCTCTGTTCGTGAATCCTTGCTTGCCCTGGCACCCATGTTATCGAGTTGGTTCATGCTGCTGCGAGAGATTTGATAGCCACTTGGCTATCAGAGTAAATCCTTACCTTGGTATTCCTGAGGCATTGCTGAATCGAAAGCTTGGCTGCTTCTAAAATAGCAAGTACCTCAGCCTGAAAAACTGTCGCTGATTCTTGGAGGTGGAATTTCGATTCTCTCCCCCAGCTTTCAGCGAAAATTCCAGCCCCTACACCACAGTCCATCTTGGAGCCGTCAGTGTAGAGTGATACCTCATCTTGTCCGGTTACTCTGTCATTCTCCCAGTCTTCCCTCGTTGGAAAGGTAGTCGTGAATCCGTTTCCAAATCTTATCTCCGCTGTCATATAATCCGTTTTGTTCTTTGCCAGATAGTTGCTGTCCTCCAAGATACGGCAGTGCCCTGTGTGGTAGCCTTTCCAGCATTTACTTACCTTCAATCTGGCCGCACTCTGCGCTGCCGTATCCTTTATGAAAAGTTCTATCGGCATTATATCCAGAATAGTGTTCAACGCGGCAGGCGGGCATGATCTTAATGCCCCTGTAGCTCCCGCGCAAGCTGATCTTTGTATTCTTGTCAGCTTTGTAATATTGTATGCTCTTGTCAGGGCTAGCCACCAGACTAGTGCCCCGTATGTGAGAATTGGCCTTACCACTGCTGTGTAAAGCCATAATATTATCTTAGAGTGTATACCCCAGTTTTTGCCGAACATTTTCCTGCACGAGTAGAATGCTATACTGGCCTTTTTTACTCGTTCCATGATTTTCTGTTTCCACAAGAGCTTCGGGTCTAGTATCACTCCTAGGTACTTAGCTTTACCCGATAACTCGAGTTCGATTCCATCTATTTTTGGTTTACTGTATGTTAAGATCTTTGTTCTTCGCGTGAAGAGCATTAGTTCGGTTTTACTCGGGTTTATACCTAGTCCGCAGGTTTTTGCCCATTCATTGAGTCGGGTAAGGGCCCCCGTCATTATGTTACTAATAACATCTGGGAATGGTCCTGATACTAGCAGCACTACGTCGTCTGCGTAGGCTACTACTTTAACTCCTCCGCTATTGAGCTCTCTCAATATGTCGTTCATGTTAATAAGCCAGAGCAGTGGCGATAGAACCCCGCCCTGAGGTGTGCCTCTCTTCACAAAGCGTGTGAGGTAAGTGCCACTCAGTTCGGCTGTTATCGTCCTGCTCGTGAGCATAACTCCAATCCAAGCTCTGATGTCTCCTTCAATGCCGATCGAGTTGAGGGAGCGCTCAGTATGGATTCGGCGTTTACATTATTGAACGCACCTTCTATATCTAAGAAGGTGGCCATCGTATATTGGTTAAAATGTAACGATTTTTCTATATGGCAGACTACTTCGTGTAGTGCCGTTTCTGTCGATCTGCCCTTTCGGTACGCATGCTGAGCGTCCGATAGATGCTGCTTCTCGGTGTTTTCCCTGATATGAATATCGATCATTGGTTCCAGCGTTTTCAATAGGAGGTAAGGCTGATCGGCCTGTAATCCTTTGCTAGGATATGACCTCTTCTTCCTGGTTTTGGTATAAATACAACTTTGGCTTCTTTCCATAGAAGCGGTATGTGTGTTAGTCTGATGCAAGCCATGTAAATGGACCCGGACTCTTATATTTATCGAAAAAGTTTATCGCCCAATTGATTCTTTCAATAGTTATGATATCCTTTGTGTGTGTTGGTTAATGAGCCCTCTGACTTTCAGTAGGTGCTGGCTTTTCTCAAAGGTTGCCTGGAAAGTGTGTATCCACCAGTGTCTCTATGGATTCTTCCACTGTTGTAGTCGCTGATCCGTCTTGTTTGTGTAATAGAGTTGGGCTGTTATACCCTTTGGCAAGGA
This sequence comes from Drosophila lutescens, assembly GCA_037075285.1. Classification (NCBI taxonomy): domain Eukaryota; kingdom Metazoa; phylum Arthropoda; class Insecta; order Diptera; family Drosophilidae; genus Drosophila; species Drosophila lutescens. Next base: position 13,999 of record JBAMCF010000729.1, on the reverse strand, counting down.
CCTTGCTTAGTCTAGCCGAGTCTTTTATACCTTCGAGCGATTCGCAGTAAGTCCTCCAAGAGTCTCTCTTGGCTGCGTATATCGCTTTTTTGTATGCTTTTTGTGCTTCTTTGTATGGCTCCCATTCCTTGGTAGCATAGCTGGAGTTATAGGCTTTTCTTGCCCTCTTTCTTAGAGTGCATAGCTCTTTGGTCCACCATAAAGGGTGTTGTTTTTATACCCTTGCAGAGGGTATTATGATTTCAGTCAGAAGTTTGCAACGCAGTGAAGGAGACGTTTCCGACCCCATAAAGTATATATATTCTTGATCAGCATCACTAGACGAGTCGATCTAGCCATGTCCGTCTGTCCGTCTGTCCGTCTGTCTGTCCGTCAGTCTTTTTCTACGCAAACTAGTCTCTCAGTTTTTAAGCTATCGGGATGAAACTTTCCCAAAAGTCTTCTTACTATTGCAGGTAGTATATAAGTCGGAACCGACCGGATCGGACAGCTATATCCTATAGCTCCCATAGGAAGGATCGTTAAAAAATTCTAGCTTCGGTGTTTTTTGAAATATTACCTTCTGCTTTTGGAAATATTATTATTTAAATATTTCTGAATTTCGAATTAAATATTTAAGAAATCGGACGACTATATCATATAGCTGCCATAGGAACGATCGGAAAATTAATGGGAAAGTAATAGGAAATAAATTTTAGCTTCATTGGTTTTTATTGTATTCTCTTCTACTCTAGGATATGATTTTTTTGAAATATTTCCGAGTTTCAATTTTAATTTTATCAAAATCGGACGACTATATCATATAGCTGCCATAGAAACGATCGAAAAAATAATGGGAAATTAATTGGAAACAAATTATAGCTCCGTTGGTTTTTATTGTGTTCTCTTTTACTCTAGGATATGATTTTTTTTAATATTTCCGAATTTTGAATTAAATTTAACAAAAACCGGACGACTGTGTTATATAGCTGCCATAGGGAAGGATAGAAAAAATAAAATAATACGAAATTTAAAATTTTTGCGATTTGTACGTTAATAGGAATGATCTGCAAGGATATATAAGCTTCGGCTGGCCGAAGCTAGCTTCCTTTCTTGTTTAGAGTATGAAACCTTGCATGTTTCCTTATATGCATTGTTTGGAATGTTTGTTAGGTCCTCTACTTCCTTGTCCAGGGTCGTCGTAGAGGTTTGTACCCGTATCTACTGTTACTAACTTTCGAGTAGACAATCTTACCGAATTTGTCCCAGTTTATTCTACGGGGGTTACGTTTTGGTTCTGGTTTGCTAATCGGAATCGAAATTTCGAAGAAAATGTACCTGTGATCTGAAAAGGAATGTTGTTTCGACACTATCCACTTGTCAACCTTATATTTACTAAATTCTGTCTGTAAAGTGAGGTCTAACACCTCTTCCCATCCCTGAAATTCCCTAGTGCTTGGGAATATAAAGGTGGGTGTGTTACCTCTATTACATATGGTGATGTTGCGGCAAATAATATTATCAAAACAAGAGAGAACGCTATAGTCGGGTCCCGACTATCTAATACCCGTCACTCAGCTAAAGGGAGTGCGAACGCTGTACTCGGGTTGGTGTCCCGACTATCTATTGGGGCTAAAGGGAGTGCGAGGGAGATAGATATATAAACAATTTTGATTGCGTATAACTTTTTAATGAATGGTCCAATTTGAAAAAGGTCTTCTACATTTCGATAGGTATTAATAAACACTATAAAATGTCGTTTATATATTTTTAAAATCTTAAAAGATGTGGCCTCCAGACACATTTGAAAATCGTTTACGGCGATTGTGGGCGTTAGGGGGGCGTGGCACCTCGATGAAACAAACTTGCGCTGCGTAGGAAGCCCAAGAATATGTGTGTGAAATCTCAACCTTCTAGCCTTTATAGTTTCCGAGATCTCAGCGTTCATACAGACAGACAGACGGACAGACGGACAGACAGACAGACGGACAGACAGACGGACAGACGGACATGGCTAGATCGACTCGGCTAGTGATCCTGATCAAGAATATATATACTTTATGGGGTCGGAAACGCTTCCTTCTCCCTGTTACATACTTTTGCACGAATACAATATACCCTTTTACTCTACGAGTAACGGGTATAAAGAGACTCACCCCTTTCGTTAGTTTCCCATAGTGTGTGCCTCGCCTTAGCGTCGCATCCGAGCAACAGGGTCGTCTTAGTGTCTTCCGCCCATTGCAGCAGCTTGATGACTGGCTCAGGTGGAGCCGGTTCATCATGGGCCATGTAGGATGAGGCTATCACCATCGATGTGCCATCCGCCGCCACGAATCTGGCAACTGCTAGATCCGGTGTACTAAGATTGTAGCTTAGAAGTGCGTTATAGTTATTCTTTATAATAATACCTGCTCTCGACCTACCTGTCGAGTTAGTATAAAAGAGTGTATATCCTTGTTGTGTTAGACCCGAGATTTGTCCGTTTCGAGTCCATGGTTCTTGAACGATGCCTATGTCAATGTTCCTCTCACTGAGAAGAACTACAAGATTAGCTGAAGCATGCGTGCTGTGCTTCAGGTTAATCTGCACGACTTTAGGAATCGGTGTTGGGTGTTACGTCTGGGGTATTGTCGTCGATAACCAGGTCATCCAACAGCTTGTTGGTGTCATCAACCTCCTCGAGAACATCATCCGGCTCTGCCAGGAAAACCTTGATCTTGGCCTTCCGTAGGCCGTACCGGATGGTGTAGTCGGCTTTCTCAAGCTGCGGCAGGCAGCGCTGGTTGATGAAGAAGAGGAATGGCTGGCTCGTCTTCATCTCCTTCTCTACTTTGAGTATCACCCAGTCCTCTGTGTGCACTTCTGTGTTCTGAGCCCTCAGCAGCGACAGCACCTTTCCTTGGTGAGTCTGCTCCTTTGGCAACCAAATGCGAGCCCGCGTCCTCCTTGAAATCTCCCTGGCGTGGACGAGCCTAATACTAAGGCCGTCCCATGCATTTCCAATCTTGGCTATGCACTCCCCCAGGAAGGACCTTGAGAACGAGTCATCGCACTTGATCACCCGGTGCCCCCTGACCATGTCTGATGAGTCGAAGGAGGGGATCGGACCATTTGGCACGGCTGATAGCCTTTCAGTTATCATGTCGGCCACCTTGACCTCGATCTCCTCCCACTTCTCCGACAGCAGGCGTCCGTCGTCGTGCAGGTCGTCCACCAGTGCCATCGCGAGGCTGTCTCTGGCTACGTCGCTGAACTTTTTGGCCTTCTTCACAAAGGAGGTCGGTCTTGGCCTCCCCTGAGGGTCCTAATATATTTCAATAATTATTTTTATACCCGTTACTCGTAGAGTAAAAGGGTATATTGTATTCGTGCAAAAGTATGTAACAGGGAGAAGGAAGCGTTTCCGACCCCATAAAGTATATATATTCTTGATCAGGATCACTAGCCGAGTCGATCTAGCCATGTCCGTCTGTCCGTCTGTCCGTCTGTCTGTCTGTCCGTCTGTCCGTATGAACGCTGAGATCTCGGAAACTATAAAAGCTAGAAGATTGGTATTTGGCATGAAGATTCTTGGAGTTCCTACGCAGCGCAAGTTTGTTTCAAAAGGGTGCCACGCCTCCTCTAACGCCCACAATCGCTTATATACGATTTTAAAAATTTCAATATTTCGGAAAAGTAAAAATGCAGTTTTATTGTGTTTATCAATACCTATCGAAATGTAGAAGAAATTTTTCAAATCGGACCATTCGTTAAAAAGTTATGCGTGTTCAAAGTTTCTATCTCCATCTCCCTCGCACTCCCTTTACCTGAGTAACGGGTATCTGATTGTCGGGGCACCCGACTATAGCGTTCTCTCTTGTTTAATATTTTATTATTTAATGGAGGCTAAAATAAATAATTCATTAATAAATAAAACCGATTGTAACTAACAATTTTAAGAAGAGGTTTTTAGAGGATTTAACGCAAAAGATACGAAGTCAATTGGAATACTACAACCGGAGATACAGATTTTCAATAAGAGGGCACTTTTCACAATTGACGTTTTTTGGTTAACTAGAAAAAATTCTAATTAAAAAAAACATTTTTTCAGCCAAATCCTGTTACACGTGTTACTTATTTTCCGAATAGTATACGTGAAAAATATTTTTGGTTAAATCCGTTCGGTTTACAAAAGAACTGCCCATATGTATATATTCTTTATCAGCATCACTAGACGAGTCGATCTAGCCATTTCCGTCTGTTTCTACGCTAACTAGTCTCTCAGGGCTACAACTTTTCCAAAAGTCTTTTTTCTATTGCAGGTAGTATATAAGTCGGAACCAGCTGGATCGGACAACTATATCATATAGCAACCATAGGAAGGATCGGAAAAAAAAGTATATATTCGGTGTTTTTTGATATATTCCCTTAGACTCTGGGGAATATTACATTTAAATACTTCTGGTTCTGCGAATTTATTTTAATAAAAATCGGACGACTATATCATATGCATACACACAAAAAAAAACTTGGTAAAATCAACTGTAATAATTGCCAAACTGGCCCCAACCAGCAAAATTGTCAATTCTACTAAGTAAATAGTTATTCCACAACAACAAAATACACACAATTAGCAAAGACACACACCCAAAGCAAAAACAAAATACACGTAACTATTTTAATAGTTGCGTAACTATCTTTGTTGGTCAATTTTACCAAGCAAATTTTTATGTGTGCACTCTTTCTTATACAATACTAGCTATACCCGGGCGACTTCGTTCGCTTAAAATTAGATTGGAGTACGGTTGTCAGGACTTTCTTATTTCTTATAACGTGTTTGTTTGAAAACCTTTGTGAAAACAACCTTTGTAGAAGATCCTTCAAGAGAGAGAATCAGACGGCTACTGGCAGAGTTATACACTGCTGGTCTTAGGTTAGACGCACTCACTTTTATCTCTAAATCAATATTTGTCTTTATCAAAAAATTGGTCATTAGCAAATTCCACCCAGAAAGGATTGACCTAAAAATCTAGAAAAATCAAATTAATTCGGAAATAATTAGGCGCAGAGTGTGACGTAAAAATTAAAACAAAAAACGACCCCAAAGTGCCCCAAAAACCGATTTGTTTTTTTTTAATTCTTTCTTTTGCCATTTCTCTGTTATAAATGTTGTTAAAATGGTTTTAAAATGTTATGTTCATAATCTTATGGCATACCCGCAATTAACTGCATTTTAATTTTTTTGAAATTCAGCCTCCTTAACCAAGTCCCCAATATTTTCCAATTTTGCTTTGCCGATTTGACGTCACGGCCTCCACATATGTATGTATGTATGTTCTGCTGGCGCACTTTCCATTAAGTCGTAAATGTGTGTGTGTCGCATTGTAAGTGTAACCGCGCAAGGGGAAAAACGAAAATACCACTGTTTATTTAAAATGCGCGGATTAAAAATCGATTATATCGCAAATCTTTTCTTTTGCGCCTTTTTTTAGGTTAACGTTAAATTTTAAAATATCGGTAGCCTTACAGAAATTCCATTAAGCTGAATTTTACAGTCGAAATTTTCCTTAAAATTGGTTTTGTTTTTAAAATGCAAAAGCCTGATCAGCAAACTATTTATTAGTTTTCAAATGTTGAGTTATCGACAAACTTTGGATTGTAAAAAACAAAAACAAACAATGATTCGCTCTGCTATGTACACACACACGCACAAAATATATATATCCAAAAAATGCGTATTTAACACACACAGCCATTAGATACATATATGCGTGTGTACGTTTATGTGTGTGCATTGCAGCTGACTAAGGAATTGAGATTCGCTCAAATTCAAATTCAATATAATACTGATATCCTTTTGCTAACAGAATATTTCATTTACATTTCCACAACAGATTTAAGACATTTTGCAACCGATTTTTGTGAACTAAAATTCAAATCGCATTGATTATATTAAAAGAGCATTACATATTCAAACCAATTGATTCTCTTGCTCTTTATTACACCTCATATTGTTTAAACAAATGCAAATGTTTAAACAATTTGATTCACGGCTTCCCCGCCCACCTGTCTTCCCTATTATTAATATAATTCTAATCAAGGTGAAAAATTAATGAAAATAAAAATGTTCACGCCAAAAGGGCGTTTAATTTCGGCAGGCAGTGTCGAGCGGCAGTTTTCTCCAGATCTCCACATCTCGCTCGCTCGCAGTGCCCTTCGCTCTCCCTCTCCAACTCTCCCCCAAGTCTCCGCTCCGCTCAGGAGCCTCTAAGCTAAGATTATTGTAGTCAGTTCCTACTTTACAAGTGTAACAATAAACAGCCGCACGTCGCGCAAAAACCCCCAAAGTTTTCCTGTGCTTTCGAACAGTATTTTCGCGCGGATTTGCACGGCATTTTCCTGGGACTTCATCATTTCTACAATCAAGCCACCCTCGCCCCAACATTTGGTCCTTCGAGCCGGATATTTCCGACCAGCGTTCAGCAGCAGCTACGGTGGCTTGACCCGATCCAGATAAGTGCAACTTATTCCTATTATTTGCCGGTCATACAGCCAGTTGTTCGAACCCCATTTCGTTCAACTTGCTGTATGATTTCTTGTCTAAATCCAAAAGGGATTTAATCCGACGCAACGGCATTTAATATATATATTCCAATATATCGCAATTTCTTTGTGCCCAAATTCCGTACAAAAGTTTGCAAATCCGCAGTGATAATTTATTTAAGTTACAAATAAATATATATTCCTATAAACTCGAAGTGTGTGTAAAATATTACCCAGCCACAGTAAAAGTTTACGATTTTTAAAATTGTTCCGCAAAAAATTGCACTCTGCACTTTTTACTGTGTTCCAGCTGCGTGTATATATTTATACATAAATATTCTAATATATATATTCTATATATCCACTTATACTACTCTGCATTTCTAAATCAATTCCAAGACCCTAATAATACAAACATACGTATCACACGGCCATTATTACATATATCCTATAAACTGTCTATAAACTACATTTTTCCGAATGTGTGTAAAAAATATATAATCCAGCCACAGTGAACATTTTCAACTTAAAGTGATCCGCCGAAATTGGCAGCTTTGTGTTTTTACTGTGTTCCTGCTGCGTGCATATATTTTTTACATAAATATCAAAATACAGTCCACTCCATCCACATACATTTTAGAGCTAATTGTTTCAATAAGTTCCCGCAAATATATTTTGCATTTCGAAGCTATTCCGCTATTCGTAATCGAAGTCTCCACAATTCCCGCAATCAGTGCCCTCAGTTTATCCAGCTGTACATACATACACACGTACATACCGAACGTACTTCTACATATTCAGCAGCGCACCGTGGTTCAGGGATATCCAGAAAATTAAAATATATTATTTTTTTTCAAATATATTTCAACAAAAATTCGAACTAACTAATAAAGTTAGAAAATTAATATATGCATCCACGAGTGTCAGTGTGACCATATACTAACATATATATATATATATATATTGCGCCACCTTAAATGCCACCGTTTCCTGAGGCTTAGCGCCCAGAAAAGGCTCCAGGCAGTTCACGTCCATAAATACTGCTCCAATTGTTTAGCTCACCATCACTCCCAGGACTCGTGACGCAGTGGTAATCACTACCAGAAGTGTGGAAAGGACCACCACACTCTTCTACACTTGGACGATCACACCCGCTATCCTGCGCCCAAAAGGGCGTTTAATTTCGGCAGGCAGTATCGAGCGGCAGTTTTCATCCAGATCTCCACATCTCGCTCGCTCGCACTGCCCTTCGCTCTCCCTCTCCAACTCTCCCCCAAGTCTCCGCTCCGCTCAGGAGCCTCTAAGCTAAGATTATTGTAGTCAGTTCCTACTTTACAAGTGTAACAATAAACAGCCGCACGTCGCGCAAAAACCCCCAAAGTTTTCCTGTGTTTTCGAACAGTATTTTCGCGCGGATTTGCACGGAATTTTCCTGGCACTTCATCATTTCTACAATCAAGCCGCCCCCGCCCCAACAGTTTCACTATTTTTATTTTCATTAATTTTTCACCTTGATTAGAATTATATTAATAATAGGGAAGACAGGTGGGCGGGGAAGCCGTGAATCAAATTGTTTAAAAATTTGCATTTGTTTAAACAATATGAGGTGTAATAAAGAGCAAGAGAGAAAATATCAATGGTAAAATGCAGTAACATCGAATTGAGTTTCTTGATTCCTTTTCTGAAATTAGTCAAATACATAAAGCAAAACATTGCTCCGAATAAATATTTATTTATTTATTTATTTATTTATTCCGCCAATGGATTAGATCCTTATCTGGCTAGTAAGTTATAAACTTAAAACTAAGACTAAGAACTACATAAAAAATATTCCCTAAGTGATTGCCTAAGCATATCCTTCTTGGATCCCCAACATAACCGGATGCTGGCTGGTAGGGAGTTAAATAAGCGCAAAGCCCTTAAAAGTGGCTCATTCCGAGCATAATTGGTCCTAGCAGCACTTTCAAAAAAAGGGACCATGGTACGGAGATTCCTGGCTGGGGCATTAAAGGTAATTAAACTCAATAGGAAAGGACTATCAATGTTACCAATAATTAAGTCGTTCACGAAAAGTAGGCCCGCTATTGAACGCCTGTCTTTAAGACTACAAGTATGTAGTAGGCGGCATTGGCTGGAGTAAGATGGGAATGGATCAGAAAAATGCAACGGCTGGAGTGAAAACTTCAGAAATTTTTTCTGAAGCCGCTCAACCCTATTGCTATGCACTGCGCTTGAGGGATTCCAAATAAATGAAGCATATTCCACCCTTGAGCGAACAAATGCAGAAAACACTGACAGTCTGGCGTACGGGTCCCTAAACAGTACAGTATTACGTTTGACAAAACCGAACATAGCATATGCTTTGGGCAAGATGTAATTAATGTGGTGATTGAAAAGGAATTTGCTATCAAAGAGGACCCCAAGATCCATAATTTCGTACAACGCAAGGAGTGGGTAATCGTAAATATAATACGTTGAAATAATAGATAATGAACATTTACTATAGCGGACCACATGACATTTGTTTTGATTAAGTGGCAGTTTGTTCCGAGTACACCATAAACTAATTTTGCTTAGATCAGCCTGCAGCAAATAAGTGTCACTTATCGAATTCACCGAAAGGTAAATCTTGAAGTCGTCTGCATAGAGGAGATATTTGGCTGACTGAATGCAGAAGCAAATGTCATTAATGAAAATGATAAAGAGCAACGGCCCCAGAGAACTTCCCTGAGGAAGCCCAGATGTCGCTTTATATGTGTTTGATACAGATCCACTGACTTCAACCTGATAGGATCGGTTTACCATGAAAGATGAAATCCATTTGAGAAGTGAAGAGTGAAAGCCAAGCTTGGATAGCTTTGCTTGTAAGGCAGAGTGGCAGACCTTATCAAAAGCCTTGGCGAAGTCAGTATAAACTGTGTCCACCTGCGAATGGGACTCAAAGGATTGTAAACAAAATTTTGTGAAGATGGCTAGATTCGTGGTCGTAGAATGTCCAGGCATAAACCCATGCTGATTTGGGACAATATAGGCACTTAAATGGAAAGATAACTTTTTAACTACGATTCTCTCGAACAGCTTAGCTATATTGCTTATTTTGGCAATAGGCCTGTAGTTGGAGATCTCAGACTTACATCCACATTTATGGACCGGTAGAATTTTAGCCATTTTCCATCTGTTAAAAATAAAAATGTACAGTGCTTTCTTTGACTTTTTATTTTAATGCAAGGGTATATAAACTTAGGCTTGCCGAAGTTAGCTTCCTTTCTTGTTAACAGTGAACTTAACGCTTTGTTCCGTTTTCTTTAGAGTATTTCAAGGCGCTAATTGTTATCGATATACAGTGGCGGCATTTTGAATAATTTGTAGAAATTTTTAACAATTTTTCAAATAAAACTTTTGATATTGTTAAGCCGAACAAGAAACTGTTTTCACGTTGATCTGTTTTAGCGTTAGGCTGAACCGAAAACTTTTTTATTATTTATTATTATTATTAGCTTTGAACTTAACTCTGAGCACTGAACTGAACACATGAACACTTTGAACTCAACTGAACTGAATACGTTTTGGTTGTCATGATTTCTAATTGTTCAAAATCCCCACGCCTACATAAAATTTAAAATAAAAAAATCTTACTATTCCTATGGGAGCCTTAAGATATAGTGGTCCGATCCGGCTCGCTCCGACATATGTACTACCTGCAATAGAAAGAAGACTTTTGGAAAAGTTTCATTGCGATAGCTTTAAAACTGAGAGACTAGTTCGCATAGAAACGGACAGACGGACAGACGGACATGGCTAGATGGACTCGGCTATTGGTGCTGATCAAGAATATATATACTTTATGTGGTCGGAAACGTCTCCTTCACTGCGTTACAATATCTGACTGAAATTATAATACCCTCTGCAAGGGTGTAATAAGTTACTTTAAAAAAAACAAGAAAGGAAGCTAGCTTCGGCAAGCCGAAGCTTATATACCCTTGCAGATCATTCTATTAATTTACAAATCGCAAAAATGTTAAATTTCCTATTATTTCACATAAATTTTTCGATCGTTTCTATGCCAGCTAAATGATATAGTAGTTCGATCATTTTAAAATTAAAATCGAAATTCGGAAATATTTAAAAATAGTCATATCCCAGAGTAGAAGAGAATGTAATAAAAATCAACAAAGATATAATTTTTTTCCTATTAATTTCCATTTAATTTTTCGACCGTTCCTATGGCAGCTATATGATATAGTGATCCGATTTTTTAAATATTTAATTCGAAATTCAGAAATATATAAAAAATAATATTCCCAAGATTAGAAGGTGATACTTCAAAAAACACCGAAGCTAGAATTTTTTTTAACGTTTTTTTCCGATCCTTCCTATGGGAGCTATAGGATATAGTTGTCCGATCCGGTCGGTTCCGACTTATATACTACCTGCAATAGTAAGAAGACTTTTGGGAAAGTTTCATCCCGATAGCTTAAAAACTGAGAGACTAGTTTGCGTAGAAACAGACAGACGGACAGACGGACGGACAGACGGACATGGCTAGATCGACTCGTCTAGTGATGCTGATCAAGAATATATATACTTTATGGGGTCGGAAACGTCTCCTTCACTGCGTTGCAAACTTCTGACTGAAATCATAATACCCTCTGCAGAACTGAGCAGCAGTTTAAGTTTTTAAAATCCAAAACAAATTTTAACTTAAATTGCCCCTTTCCCTTCCCCTTTCCTTAGAGCACTACCCCTCACCAAAGAGAATATAAACACTAAGAGGTGTAACGCCCATACAACTGAATGTACGGCAATATTTTTGGTGTGGATTCAGAAAGTGGATTTATAATTTTCCTAGTGTGCGTTGTCCGTGTTAGATTCTTTGCTTGTGTTAGTGTGCAATTTCGTTTGCTCTGCTGCGAAATAGGCTCAATTTCGCATCTGACTGGCGCATCGTAATAAGGATCTGTGGGCTAGGGGTGTAGTCGCTCGACTGCGGATCGTGTCGGACCGAGTTCAACTCCGACTGAACGCAACCTTTTTTTTAAGTATTTTTTTTTTTAAACATTGTTTATTTAATATAAATTTTTAAAATTGAAAGAAAGGTAAAGACCATTAATGGATTGAATGATTTCGGTGTAAATCATTTCTTTCTAGGGATTGTGTGCTTGCTTTTTTGTTTAAATTGCATTAAATTGCATTTAAATTGTATACTTCAATAAAAATTAAAAATTAAATAAAATTATAAAAGTAAACTCGGATGCGTATTTCATAAACTTTTAATTCAAAAGTAATGAATTTAAAATATTTGCTCAAAATGCTTCTGCTTTTAGAACTTTACTTTTTTTTTACCAATTTTGTTCCAATTTTTTTGCTGATCATGATAAAGTACCAATAAGCTCAATATCCTTAGCCATAAATAAAAACAAAAATCTACAAAAAAAAATTAAAAACAAACAAAAAACCACAAAAAAACTTAAAAACAAACAAAAAACTAAAAAAAAACTTAAAAACAAACAAAAAACTACAACAAAAAATTAAAAAACAAACCAAAAAATTAAAAAAACAAAAAAAAAACAAAGTAAAATAAATAAAAAAAAAAATGAAGATAAAAATAAAACCACTTCGCCTCAGAGTGGACTCGAACCTCAAGCGCATTATTTGCGGGCCACAAACTAACGCAATGCGCCACAGCCCTTTTTGAAATGTTGCGCGCAATGTGCCTTTTAGGACGATTCCTTTTCGGCAACATAATTCAAGAATCAACAAATGAGACAAAAATTTAATTTTGACTTTTCTGCAGCGCGGAGTTTTGAGAGCGAGAGAGCAAGTGAGCGAGAGAGAGAGAAGTCAAGAAACGGCATTCTAAAAATAGACTGAATGCGTGTGAGTCGCATTTGACAAAAATGACGCTGCCTCCGTACATTTTCTTGCTCCTCGTTACACATCTTAGTGTTTATAATATCTTTGCCCTCACCATCATCAGTTTTATTGGCTGTTGCTCTCTCGGCCGTCGCTCTTTTGGCATCCCCTCTCTGGGTTTCGCTCTCTCGGCAGGCTCCCACAAAATGCGACGCATTAACTAAACAAATCTAAAACTAATCTAAACAAATTCTTAAAAAATACTTAAAAAAATGTTAAAAACTTGAAAAATAAAACCTAAGCATTTGGGCCATAGAATTAACTAATGATCCAAGAATCATATTGATCGGAGCAGCGGTTTAGATTTTTTAAATCGAGAAACTAATTTTAATTAAAATAATTGTATAATTATACCCGTTACTCGTAGAGTAAAAGGGTATATTGTATTCGTGCAAAAGTATGTAACAGCTAGAAGGAAGCGTTTCCGACCCCATAAAGTATATATATTCTTGATCAGGATCACTAGCCGAGTCGATCTAGCCATGTCCGTCTGTCCGTCTGTCTGTCCGTCTGTCTGTCCGTCTGTCTGTCCGTCTGTCTGTCTGTATGAACGCTGAGATCTCGGAAACTATAAAAGCTAGAAGATTGGCATTTTGCCTGCAGATTCTAGGAGTTCCTACGCAGCGCAAGTTTATTTCAAAAAGGTGCCACGCCCCCTCTAACGCCCACAATCGCTTATATACGATTTTAAAAATTTCAATATTTCGGAAAAGTAAAAATGCAGTTTTATTGTGTTTATCAATACCTATCGAAATGTAGAAGAAATTTTTCAAATCGGACCATTCGTTAAAAAGTTATGCGTGTTCAAAGTTTCTATCTCCATCTCCCTCGCACACCCTTTACCTGAGTAACGGGTATCTGATTGTCGGGGCACCCGACTATAGCGTTCTCTCTTGTTTTATTATAAATTTGCTCATAATAAAATTATTTTTAATTATGGGGGATATTGAAATTTTTTTTAGATTTCTAATTAGGCCTTTTCAAAACCTAAAAAATAAATCAAAATTTCGAAATTTTAACCACTTTAGAAGTTAAGCATTAAATACATCTAATTATACCCGTACTCGTAGAGTAAAAGGGTATATTGTATTCGTGCAAAAGTATGTAACAGGGAGAAGGAAGCGTTTCCGACACCATAAAGTATATATATTCTTGATCAGGATCACTAGCCGAGTCGATCTAGCCATGTCCGTCTGTCTGTCCGTCTGTCTGTCCGTCTGTCTGTCTGTCTGTCTGGATGAACGCTGAGATCTCGGAAACTATAAAAGCTAGAGGATTGGTATTTGGCATGAAGATTCTTGGAGTACCTACGCAGCGCAAGTTTGTTTCAAGAAGGTGACACGTCCCCTCTAACGCCCACAATTGCTTATATACGATTTTAAAATTTAAATATTTCGGAAAAGTAAAAATTCAGTTTTATTGTGTTTATCAATACCTATCGAAATGTAGAAGAATTTAGAATTTTTTAAATCGGACCATTCGTTAAAAAGTTATGCGTGATCAAAGTTTCTATCTCCATCTCCCACGCACTCCCTTTACCTGAGTAACTGGTGTCTGATAGTCGGGGCACCCGACTATAACGTTG
>JBAMCF010000728.1:0-24864 GCA_037075285.1 Drosophila lutescens | reverse complement strand
GTTACGTATTGCTATAGCTCCACATATTAAACCAAAAACGGATCCGATCGCATAATCGGTGCGGAAAAAATAATTAAGTTCCCTAATCAAGTCGGTTGGGGCTCATCTTTTGGGCTTTCAAAGATTTCCACAAATAAAGCTTAAAATAAAAATATCAACTTGTTTGGTTGAAAACTGTGGGAATGGTTCATGTTTTAATCCCGCAATTTCGCATTTTTCGAGAGTCCTGGGAGTCCTTAGGAGCCGAATTTTAAAAAATCCTTTCTTAGTGGACACCGCCTCTAACACACGATTCAGACTCAATTTTTTCCAGAATTTTAGGTCTTACGGTTTGGGCTGGGGGAACATGACGCAAATCGACTTTTACTGTTTTATAGTAATACTCGATAATGAAAATCATACATTTTCCATTTTGATAAATCTAATACAGCAAAACCTAAATATAAAGGTTTATTGTATAACACATTTAACCTTTTCATTTGAAAAGCAAATAAGTTTTCTGAAAACTGTTTTACGCTATGGAAGTTGGACTTTGAAATAAGAGATCCAGCACAATGTCTTTTAGGACCAGAAGAGTCTAATGGTGAAGCACTTTCCCATTCTGTAATTAACTTTACATCCACTCGTTTATCAACATTTTCAATGGTTTTTCCATAGACAGCATTATTTAAAAGTTTAAAAAAATCTTTTTCAAATGCATTTTATGCAATAGTTCTATGTTCAATAGTTCAAGTCAATATATGCTTTTAACCAAGGCTTCTGAAAGAAACGAAGACCTCTATGGATTTTTGTTAGATTGCAAAAGTATGTAACAGCTAGAAGGAAGCGTTTCCGACCCTATAAAGCAGGGGTGCTCAAAATGGCCTTACGGCAGTGCACAACACACGCACACATGTATCGACGCCGTTTTATTGCTACAAAATGAACACTGGGAGAAAAAAAAAATTGAATTCTGAAAAATAATAATTTTGGTTACTTCATTTGGTTATTTCACTTAAAAATTTACATTTGATCTAGAAAAGTATCAATATTTATATTTATTAAAAGGTCTTTATAATTTGGAATTTGAAATTATAAAATGCCTTTTGCGAAAATTAGTTCTTCCAGCCAACAAAACTTTGTGGCAAATTAAGCACTGACTTTCACATCTAAAATTTATTTCAAAGTAATCACAAACTAAAATCAAACTTAAATCAAATTCTATCAAAAACGCAGCAAAAAAAAGTGTCAGTGTAGAGCCGAGAACAAGACAACAACACTTTACATTGTGAGTTGAGGAGAAAAAAAAGTTCAATGGAATTTGTTGTTGGCTTGGCTCGCTCTTATCTATTACGGACAGCGACACAAAGAGGACTCGGGGTGTGCATAGGCAAGCATGGCAAGTGCACTGCCGTATGCTTAGTGCTATTACAAAAACAAGAGAGAACGCTATAGTCGGGTGCCCCGACAATCAGATACCCGTTACTCAGGTAAAGGGAGTGCGAGGGAGATGGAGATAGAAACTTTGAACACGCATAACTTTTTAACGAATGGTCCGATTTGAAAAATTTCTTCTACATTTCGATAGGTATTGATAAACACAATAAAACTGCATTTTTACTTTTCCGAAATATTGAAATTTTTAAAATCGTATATAAGCGATTGTGGGCGTTAGAGGAGGCGTGGCACCCTTTTGAAACAAACTTGCGCTGCGTAGGAACTCCAAGAATCTTCATGCCAAATACCAATCTTCTAGCTTTTATAGTTTCCGAGATCTCAGCGTTCATACGGACAGACGGACAGACAGACAGACAGACAGACGGACAGACGGACAGACGGACATGGCTAGATCGACTCGGCTAGTGATCCTGATCAAGAATATATATACTTTATGGGGTCGGAAACGCTTCCTTCTCCCTGTTACATACTTTTGCACGAATACAATATACCCTTTTACTCTACGAGTAACGGGTATAACAATTGTGCTCGTGTGCCATAGGAATGAGCACCCCTGCTATAAAGTATATATATTCTTGATCAGGGTCACTAGCCGAGTAGATATAGCCATGTCCGTCTGTCCGTCTATCTGTCCGTATGAACGCTGAGATCTCGGAAACTATAAAAGCTAGAGGATTGGTATTTGGCATGAAGATTCTTGGAGTTCCTACGCAGCGCAAGTTTGTTTCAAGAAGGTGCCACGCCCCCTCTAACGCCCACAATCGCTTATATACGATTTTAAAAATTTTAAATATGCAGTTTTATAGTGTTTATCAATACCTATCGAAATGTAGAAGAAATTTTTCAAATCGGACAATTCGTTAAAAATTATGCGTGATCAAAGTTTCTAACTCCATCTCCCTCGCACTCCCTTTACCTGAGTAACGGGTATCTGATAGTCGGGGCACCCGACTATAACGTTCTCTTTTGTTTTATCTGTCTTTGTTGGTAATTGATTATTGCAACAAAATGGAAGATCATTGTGTTTGTTATTTAATTTAAAAGGATATTTTAAATCTACCTCAAAAATGTATCATCTCCAATCTCTGAAATATTGATACTATCAAGTGATTCCCTTGAAACCCATTCAAAACCTCCATATGGTAAATATTGTGACATAGCCCAACCATATAAATTATTTGCATCCAAATAAATTAAATATGATGATTTTTGAGTACTATCAAAATTATCAACATATTTATTATTTGCTTTAGCATATCTACATGTACATCGTACTAAGCCACCTCGAATACCACTTTGAATAAATTTATACTGATCTATATCAATTAATAAATCTAATTCAATTTTAGTACATTTTAACTTAGCTTCCCATGATGAACCTGGTGATGTGAAAAAATGTGCTGGATCAAGTGAATAAATTTTAGTGCAAAGTCTTCGGAAGTTTTCAAAGACATCAGTCATTAATAAAACATCTGTTTTCAAATATAGCTCTAAATAATCTCTAAAGTTCTCACAAGAAAACTCATTCCACACCTCTTGTGCGTGAGTGTTTTTCGTTTGAACATTAATTTTCAGTTAAGGAACTATAGAAAGCTTCTCTAGGAGGTAATATACTTTCTTTTAATTTCTCAACTGAATCTAAATATTCATAAGGAAATAGACCCTTTCATCGCATAAGGTTAAACTGATTTTCATTTGGGAAAAATGATTTTGTAATATGCATTTGTTCACTATCCAGGTTTAAAGCTAATGTATCTAATGCAGAAGGCATAAAACGAAACGAATCTAGAAAACGGATTTCAAAGTTTTCACCATTACTTATAGTTGTAATTTTTGACATTGAAATATATTGTTCCCTATTTAATGGAATTACCTTTATTTCACCAGGTATGAGAGCCAAATCTTTTATAAATAGATGACAATCATACCTGGTGAAATTGTGGAAGAAAACAGGAATACATTTTGGGACTTTATATTTTAAATTGCACGCATTATGTGCTGCACCCCTAAATTTTCCCGTGAAGTGACAGTGATCCCTAACTCTAGCTAATAAAAGAGGAGTGTTGCATATATGACAATTAATTGATTTTTTAAAATCTTCTTCTTCAACATCAGACATAAGTATAGGTACATTTTTAGAAATATGATTCTCATATATAAGTGTTAAATTTTCTATAAGAGATAGGAGGAAATTCATTCCTGAGTTTAATTTAGTTTCTAAAACAAACTTATCTAAACTATTATCATGTGCACACTTTATTTATTTATTTATTTAATATGAAGCTATGAACAGCTCATTGGACTTAAATTATATACAAGGAATTTTCAATATGATTGATTATTTGCGGATGACAGGAACGCAGTGACTCTGGTTGAATTCACATCGTAGAAACACTCATAGTTTGTAGTTTGACCAGGCAATTTCCAGTGCTAATGGCCAAATTCGACGAGTTGGTCTAGAAGGAACATTCCAATTTATGGACGTTATCAGGTGAAGTGAGTATACACCGCCAGTAAGGAGCTTGTGAAGGAAGATCACACCAGTACATATTCGACGGTACTTTAAAGTTGGCAGATTCAAAAGTAGCAGCCTGTCTCTGTAGCAAGGTAGTCGGCTTCCAGAGTCCCAGTTCAAACCACGTAAGGCAAACAGGAGAAACTGCTTCTGAACAGACTCAATCATGTCTTGATAGTGCTCATACTGTGGAGACCATACGCATGAGCAGTATTCCAGCGTTATTAAATTGTACCTTTTGGGAACGGCCTGTAAGGTATGACTGAATCCACATCAGAAGAGTTGGTGGGAAACCAAGAAGGCGCAGCTTGTGGATAAGAAGCTCATGGCACACTGAATCAAACGCTTTGCTAAAATCAGTGAAAATTACATCAGTTTGATTAGAGGATAGGAAGCCTTTATTAATGTAGGTCGTAAATTCCAGCAGGTTAGTTGTAGTTGAACGACATTTTGTGAAACCATGTTGATTCGGAGATAATAAGGAGCGACACTGATGCTGCAATTGATCGCATATGAGTTTTTCAAATAGCTTAGGAATAGCACTTAGTTTGGCTATCCCACGATAGTTCATAATATCAGACTTGCTGCCCTTCTTATGAAGTGGAATAATAAAGGACTCCTTCCAAACAGCCGGAAAGGTGCAGAGATGGATAGATTTTTGGAAAATCATGGTTAATGGAACAGAAAGTGGATCTGCGCAATATTTTAGACCTGGAGAATAAGACAGCTTTATTGAGGATAGGCTGCGACTGACATCACGTTCATCAATTACAGGACAATATATGGAGTCCGTGTGGGCTAGCTGATAGGAATAACTGAAATCGGAATTTGGGTGATTTGAGTAAGGCGAATATGTGGACTGGAAAAAGTCCGCGAACAGGTTACTGATTCCCTGGTCATTTGACGCTGACATGTTGTTCAAATGAAGAGAAGGTGGAAACATTTTCGTCTTACGCTTTGAGTTAACAAAAGAGTAAAATAGCTTGGGATTACTGCGGAATTCATATTTGCAGCGTAACAGGTAGCTATTATAGCATTCGGAATTTTGCAGGAAATAATTGGATTTGGCTACACTGTATTTGCAAAAATCAGATTGGAGCCCTGTTTTCGCGAACTTCTTATACAGTTTCGTCTTTAAATTTTTTAAGTGAGCCAAGTGTTTCGATGACCATGGTGGGCTGGTAGAGGTTTTTTGAATTATGGAAGGAACAAGTTTATCAAACAAGGAATACATAATATTGTAAAAGGTTGATACTGAATTTTCAAGTGAAAGATTTTGGAGTATACCCCAGTCAACTTGGGTCAAGGAAGCCGACAGTACTGAGTAATCGACTTTCCGGAAGCATCGAGTCCGAATCGCTTTTTCAGAAGTATTTGGGAACTGAACCACACTATTAATGATAATTTGTAGTGTCGGATGATAGGGGTCCTCAGGACTGGACAGCGGAGTACAGCGCGTTACAGTGGTATCGCAAAAGTCAGATACAAATATAAGGTCTAGGAATCTCCGATTCTGATTGGGTATGGAATTTACTTGGCCAAGGGATAAGGCGATAAGACCATCTAGGAAATCATTCTGATCGCTGGGAACTAGTGCAGCAAGATCATCATATGGCAGCCAGGATAGTTGAGGAATATTGAAGTCACCCAAAACAATAAGGTGATCTGAAGCATCAGCGGATGAGGAAATGTTCCTAATAGCGGCGAGGTGCTGCAAATATGTAGAAGCTTCGGAACATGGAGGAATATACGAGCAAGTTACAAAGAGGTTGGAGCTTTGCAGGCATATTTTTACAGCAATAAACTCAATATCGGCCGTGTCAGCAATGGACAACGCATGGGACGATAAGTCGGATTTTACTGCAATAAGGACACCACCACCTCGACGAGAGGTGGAGAAATATTTATTGGACATTATTTCACTATCGGATACGGTAGAATTAAGCCAAGTCTCTGTGAAGGCAATAATGCTCGAGTCAAAAGCAGCACTGTTTGCATGCAAACTAGTTAGCTTGCTGAGAAGGCCACGAACATTTTGATAGTGCAAAATGAAATCTAGTTTTTTGGAACCGAAGAAATTTTATCAGAGGATAGTTCCTTACGAGCAAACTCATGGACTACGGTGTCAACTGGCCACAATCCAGGACCTAATGCTCGAAGTAAGAATGATTCCGGAAGAATAATTTTAAAAGAAGCAACTTTTCGCTTTTAATTAAATATAGTATATATATAGTATATAGAATATTTATTATATTTAAATTTAATGTTTCATTTTTATTAATAGGTTGAAGGTTGCATTCAAAATCAGCGTATACTGTGAATGGTACCATCACTCGGGTTTGGTAGACGCGAGACTTTTTTACCACAGACTTCAGAGTGTCGGTTGGCAGCATCTTCACTCAATGAATAATTTAAGCAAATTTCACAGAACCATTTCTTAGCTTTATCTTTCGAAACTTGTGAGGAAATCAAACTAAAATAAAGATAAGCAAAAACAAATTTTTTAAAAATATGAAAACATATAAAAATATTATGAAATTTAAAACAAAACACATAACTTTTTTGAAAACTTAAAAAGTAACCGTTTTTGTGTATATTCTGTTAGGAACAACCAACACCACCACCACCTCCACTATAGAATTGAAACATTTAAGAGTACCCTCCCCTTAACTTAATACAAGTTAGAAGCAACATACTTTAGATATTCACGCTCACTTTCCCATCTAATGCTCGCTAAAGAGGGGAAGTTCTCGAACTCACGCTTGTTCCCTCAAAGTAACACTTTTTGACCACAAAACCACTGAAGACAGGTTACACTAACAGATATCATCTACAATCCTATCCTATTGAATCAACAAAACGGACACGCATAATAAAACACCCCTCTCTTACACTCCTACACACAATTTTCGGGTAAAGATCACTCTAAACAACCACAAATTCAAACGCATGACAAAACACCCCTCTCACACACAAGCAATCACAAATTCAAACGCGTGACAAAACACACCTGTCTCACACTCCTACACACCATTTTTGGGTAAAGATTCACCCCAATATTTAAAATATTCCATCCTCTCGGACTATTTTCTCAGTAGTCATAAAACCCAAAATATTCATGCAAGGCATAACAAAGGAGAAATTTAACTATAACGAAGAATTGCCAACGCAGTTACAATCGGAATGGAAATTGTGTTGTCCTGGATAAATAGCCCAAAAACAATAAAAAAACAAATTTGTGGCTACTTGAATTACCACCATTCAAGAAGCATCGTTGCAAAGGGAATGGCGCCATGTTCCATCGGAAAACAACGCTGCAGACATAGCGTCAAGAGGAATCAGTGGTTCCAAGTTCACCAATTTCAGTCTTTGGTTTTTTGGACTACTGTTTTTGTATGGTCCATCATCTAAATGGCCATTACCATTTGTTGCGGCAAAATCAGAACGCTGTGCACTTCGCTAGGATAACCCAGAAATCTTGGTAGCTACCACGCAAAGTCCGAATTGTCTTTATGGGATAAACCATGGGAATTCCTTTGACATAGTAGCCTACATCATGCACTTCAAAAGGAAATCTTCAGACGCAACGACAATGGTGACATTTGAAGAATTGGAAAATTCTCGGAAGATAGTTCTCCGGCTAATTCAGCACAATAATTTTAGTGCTGAAATCAAAGAGCTAAAGAAATCCCGGGAAGTCGGACGAGGCAGTAATCTTAGCGCCCTAACGCCGTTCTTTGATCAGGATGATCTCATTCGAGTTGGAGGCAGATTAGAAGCATCTGAACTTTCATTCGATGCAAAACATCCTGTACTATTTCCATATAATGATCAAAAAGTCAAATTAATATTTGAAAAAATCCACAAGGAAAATAGCCACATCAAGGCAGAGATATTGGGCAATTAAGGCAAAAACAATAGCTCGAAATGTTATTTTAAAATAAACTAAACCAAAATTAATGGAACAAATAATGGGACAACTACCACCCTTAAGAGTGACACAAGCTCGACCGTTCCTTAATTCTGGAGTTGACTATTGTGGACCATTTAAGATTCACTACAAAATTCGTGAAAGAACCACATATTGCCTACATAGCAATCTTTTGATGCTTTGCGACCAAGGCAGTGCATTTGGAATTAGTCAGCGATTTAATTAGAATTAGAAACTGTGATAGTGGAAATAGAAGCTATCATGAATTCAAGACCCTTGGTTCCGATATCGAGCGATCCAAATGATGTGACGGCACTTACCCCTGGTCACTTTCTAATTGGAGAACCATTAACCGCACAAGCAGATAGTGAGCCATCTCAGCAACCTCAATCATTGGGACAGAGATGGCAAGCCGTATCCAAGGTAAAGCATACGTTTTGGACTCAATGGTCAACTGATTATCTGCAACAACTTCAGCATCATCAAAAATGGAGAAGATCCTCGGCAAACATAAAGGAAGGAGCATTAGTGTTGATAAAGGAAGACAATACACCAGTTCTGCAATGGTCATTGGGACGAATTATTAAGACAATTCATGGCAAAGATAATTTTGTCAGAGTTGTAGAAGTCAAAACGAGTAAAGGCTTAATACTTAAACGAGATATTCAACATATCGCCCCATTATTTTCTGAGGAGGAATCTGTTCATAAGCATCCATCTACCGTAGAGGAAGATGAGAATACACCTGATGAGAGGCAGGCGAAAAGGCCGAAGAAATCAGCACTGCCTTCGCTGACAATTGCGTTAATAGCTATGCTTCTTCTATAACCGTTAGTAGCAGCACAATCAATTAACGTTACTCAATTTGCAACGAAACCAGGAATATTCTTCGAAAGGATTGGAAAGAGTCAACTTGCGAAAACCGATTGGACTTTAATTGTAAATTACAATTTGCGACCTTACTGGAAGGATATGAGTACCTTTTTAATGGGCACAACAAAAATTGGACACTTTTGCAAGCAGTTTCCAGAAACAGAGGCATGTACAAGTATGTAAACACATCGAGGATCTTCAAGCTGAAAACATGCGTCAGCAAAGAGCGCCGTTGGACATTGTTGGAAATATTGCTAGTAGTCTCTTCGGCGTGTTGAACTCCGCTTACGCTGATCAAATGGTTCAAACTATAACAAAGGTTAAAGCGAATGAGAAGCATTTACTCAAGAAATCAAACAGTCAAGAGAGAGCGAAAGGTGATTTTATATGTTACAACAAACCTGAAATGTTCTCTTCAGAAAACCAGCTACGAAATGCAGATGTTTCATAATAAAACGGATTCTTCTTGCAAATTAATAAATGCAGAAAGACCGTTATTCTGGCAGAGAACACATGCCAAAATTCACTGGATCTTTACAACAAGATCCACGCCAGCATTATCTGTAGTTTGTTTGAATGAAAACTCCAATATAAATTTAAGAGGTTCAGGATTAATGGTTGCCTAACCTGGATGCACCATTCGAAATTCCTTAATGACAATTACAAGTCAAGACATATTGGAAACCACATTACGTACATCGTATGCTCGCTTTGGCGAGCAAGAGCCCACGGGGAATTTACGACCTAATTCAACAAGATCTATCTCTACATGTTTGATGGAAGACCCTAACCTTAAGTACAATTAGTTGTATCAACGAGAAGCTCAACTCTTTCCTCCCAATAGTTAATCTTGAGACTATTGAACATCATCATATTGCTATTTATATTGCACTGGTTTTTATAATAATCATTGTTTTAATTCATTTTATGAAGAAATGGCGAAAACCTAGAAATACCCTTCAGCTGATCCAGCCCTTCACGATCAATATTAACGATTGTTGAACATTAGTTCAACGGCCGGGAGTATGTACGATTTCGACTTAGCAGAAATTCGTTCGTTGCTGATAGCTACTTTGACCTAAATAAATAGGTAGCTGATATCCTGGTCTGCGCACATCTGCATGTGATAATCGGGTCATAAACCATATGCATCCAGCAGGCGAACGTGTCTTGACACCATCTGTCATAACCCTTGGGAAACTCTAACCCGACCATTTGGTAGATGTAATTGCTTATTTAGGCTAACTGTAACTGTGTAACTGTGTAACTGTGTAACTGTGTAAACTGATATTAAACCATGTTGTCGATTTGTAGCTAGACTAGACCTAAAAAAATATCCTTGTAACCCCTAATCTCTAAAGATTCATATAAAAACGTTTTAAAAA
Organism: Drosophila lutescens; assembly: GCA_037075285.1. Lineage (NCBI taxonomy): Eukaryota > Metazoa > Arthropoda > Insecta > Diptera > Drosophilidae > Drosophila > Drosophila lutescens. Next base: position 14,723 of record JBAMCF010000728.1, on the reverse strand, counting down.
TAAAAATGAAAACGTTTTAAAAATGCGAAGTAAAATACAATTTGTATGAAGCGTTTTACTTTTTAAAATGTTTCACACCTTATTTTGCACCTAAAACTTTTGATAATTTTCTCTGTGTGCCACAACAAGAAAGGAAGCTAGCTTCGGCCAGCCGAAGCTTATATGCCCTTGCAGATCATTGCTATTAACTTACAAAAACATTAAATTTAGATTTACTTGCGTATACAACAATTCAAATTTTAGCTGCTTTCGTATTATTTTGGCCTTAGTTTTCTGATCCTTTCTATGGCAGCTATATAATATAGACGTCCCTATTTTCTTAGATTTTTTTAAGTTTTTTAAGGGTTTTTTAAGTCTTAAGGGAATTGTAAAAACAAAATGGAAATCCGATTATTTTTAGCGGAGGTACAGTGAACACCGCAAAACGCCTTTTTTTAATAGTGTTCCAGCAATCGCTTTGCCACCGATATATTAGCCGATAGTATCGGCTATAAAAATTAGTGGATATTATTTAAATGACACTTAATAATATACAAAAGGTTTGAATTAAATCCATCCAACCAGTTTTTATAGAAAAAATCGCAAAGTTAGTCGATTTTTTGGTGGCAAAGACCCTACCCCACCCCCCCCCCACCCCCAAACCCCCCTTAAAGGAAAGCTAAATTCTAGAGATTTAGAGAATGTAATTAAAATCAACATAGATATAACTTTTTTCATTTAATTTATCTTTAATTTACCGACCGTTCCTATGGCAGCTAAACGATATAGGGATCCGATTTTTTAAAAATTTAATAATAAATTCAGAAATATTTAAAAAATAACATTCCCAAGAGTATAAGGTAATATTTCAAAAAACACCGAAGCTAAATTTTCCGAAAAATATTTTTTAAAAACTTTGTAACTTTATAGGAAGTTGGCGTTTTGATTTTTGACAATTTAAAAACGAAATTTAAAATAGGCAATAATACATCTGGAATCTTTGGAACAGCACCGATCGAGCGAGCGAGCATTAAACTAAAAATATTTATTGTAACTGCAAGCGTATATAAAATTCGGCTTGCCGAAGCTAACTTCATACATACAAGACCGTTCTCTACTGTAACCAATTTAGTTCTTGATGGAAAAAAAATGTAGTAAACCGAAGCACCTTTTTGTGCATTGAAAACGAAAATAAGTGGTGAAAGTAAAAACCGGAGCACGTCTGTTAATATTTATCTAACACATTTGCCCGAAAACTAAACTCCTTACGAACACAACTATTCAACGATTAAACCATTTAATATTTCTGCATTCTTTTTTTCAGATTATCGACCTATCCAAAATTATACTCATCTCTGTAGAACATATTTCCTCAATTGGAAGATCATCAATTACTTCAAATGAAACTAATATATTTTGCAATTTATTTTCTATTAAATTAAAATTATCGTTAGAAGAAAAATCTTGGATATCACTAGCTATGTAAGTTTACAATTCATATTCAATTTATTTTAACGGGAGATGTAAGCAAGTATTTTTGAAACACTCGCTGAAACAAACTTGCGCTGCGTAGGAAGCCCAAGAATCTACATTATTAATACCAACTTTCTAGCTTTTATAGTTTCCGAGATCTCAGCGTTCATACAGACAGACAGACGGCCAGACAGACATGGCTGTATCGACTCGGCTAGTGACCCTGAACAAGAATATATATACTTTATAGGGTCGGAAACCCTTCCTTCTACCTGTTACATACTTTTACACGAATACAATATACCCTTTTACTCTACGAGTAACGGTAGTAGAAGGAAGCGTTTCCGATCCCTATAAAGTGTATATTATATTGTAGCGAGCGAAGTACTTGATATATTTTTTATTTATTTACTTCATTAATATATATGTTCATATATATATACATATTTACACACGCAAATATGCACACTTATTAATCTCAACATTTGGTTGACAACGGCCTGCATAGCGGCCACGTTAAAAGCTGACTGCCCACCGGGAAAATTCCTCTGGAAAATAACATATTTTCATCAGGTTTCTCAATACAAGCGGAAGGGACAAAACCTCATTTACCCCTTACATTTCTTCCATCTCTGGTTTCAAAATAGGTTGAGGTTTCTATCTGGATCTCTGGCAGTAGAATGCAGGCCACACGTGCTCAGTTATGGTTTTCCTCTATTTGCAATATCTGCTTTTCCAAACCCTCCCAGTTTTGGTTTTCCAATACTTCGCAGTATTTTTTTAATTTTTTTTATCATGTAATATTTGTATTTGTATTTATTAAAAATATTTACAATCGAAGCATTGGAATTAAACAAATGTTTGCATTCCCGGTTTTTGCTTGGCCGAATGCAGGTCTTAGGTATCCAAAATAATTAAGATATGAATTTAAGACCAGGAATAAAAATTAGAGTAATTACCATTTTTACATCTCCATACCAAATTAGGGGATCCCTCCAGAAATTATGCCTAGTTTGCCATGGCCGTTCATTTACCCTCTGATCAGATGTTTAATGTCGGGGATGGGAATTATGAAAAGAAAAAATCACACACGGGAAATGCAAGCGCAACAGTTCTGGTGCCAAGAAGTCTCAATCGGCCTGGCTGAAATAAATGTAATATTTCAACGTGACTGTCAACGACATCAGACGTATTTTTGTATCGCTCCGCCGAATGATTATAAAATATAGTGAAAATAACCAAACTTAATTCGCGAAAAGACGCTCTGGGTAGGCATGGGTACATGTGCTTGTGTTGCCCATGAAAATTTTAAGATTAGTGTGATAAATTACTAATATGAACTACAATTTAAAATTAAAAGCCAACGTGTCAGAGTGCAAGCTCTGAAATATAATGAAAATGAGCACAGCTCGGCAACAACAACAAGACGAACGTCGACTTTCGTCAATCAGAAATCAGAACGACGCTTACTTTTGTATACGAGCTGATGAGTCAATAGTACCAACGAAAACTGCAACATTGCAAGTGAACACAGAGAGAGCGCGCTCGCTCTCCCCTGCATTACTATGTGCACGCGGCACAGCACCCAATGAGCCGTGGAGTGCCCAATGCCCGTCCCCCGACCCCCACGACCTTACAAACAATATAACAACAACTACCAGCACAATGCCCGTTTTTACCACTGTGACTTCGACACTAACAACAACAACCAACACAACAACAACTACATCTACTGCAGTCACTCAGCGCCCGGCATCGCCAGTTCTGACCGGCAAGCTCCCCTTCCTCCAACAAAAAATTACAAAAAATGCTAACGGAACGTTAATACAAACTGGAATCGATCGCTATGTGCAAATAAAAAGAAAATTAAGCCCGCAATCTTCTATAAAAACCAACGCCTCAAAAGTATCAAAATCAAATACTATCACTGTCCCGAAAAATCCGCTGACCAATAACAGATTTTCGATTCTTAGTGACACAAACGAAGATAATGCTGCCACTCAAACAACCACGGCTAAGAAACTAAGGCCACCACCCATATATGTTCGTCACGGAAATTGTGCTGAGCTAGTCAAAACAAGAGAGAACGCTATAGTCGGGTTGGTGTCCCGACTATCTAATACCCGTCACTCAGCTAAAGGGAGTGCGAACGCTGTACTCGGGTTGGTGTCCCGACTATCTATTGGGGCTAAAGGGAGTGCGAGGGAGATAGATATATAAACAATTTTGATTGCGTATAACTTTTTAATGAATGGTCCGATTTGAAAAATGTCTTCTACATTTCGATAGGTATTAATAAACACTATAAAATGGCGTTTATATATTTTTAAAATCTTAAAAGATGTGGCCTCCAGACACATTTGAAAATCGTTTATGGCGATTGTGGGCGTTAGGGGGGCGTGGCACCTCGATGAAACAAACTTGCGCTGCGTAGGAAGCCCAAGAATATGTGTGTGAAATCTCAACCTTCTAGCTTTTATAGTTTCCGAGATCTCAGCGTTCATACAGACAGACAGACGGACAGACGGACAGACGGACAGACAGACAGACAGACAGACAGACAGACGGACAGACAGACGGACAGACGGACATGGCTAGATCGACTCGGCTAGTGATCCTGATCAAGAATATATATACTTTATGGGGTCGGAAACGCTTCCTTCTCCCTGTTACATACTTTTGCACGAATACAATATACCCTTTTACTCTACGAGTAACGGGTATAAAAATAACTGACCTAATTGGAGCTAACAAGTTCTATGTCACTTCTATAAAAAGAGGTAACATAAATGAAACCAAAATTCAGGTAAACGACGAACAAGATTATCGATCAGTGGCCAAATACCTAGATGAGGGAAAAACCAATTACTATACCTACCAACTCAAAAGTAGCAAAGGCCTTCAAGTAGTTATCAAAGGAATTGAATCATCAGTTCCAACCATTGAAATAATAGATGGGCTTAAAGAAAAGGGTTTTAATGCCAAAACGGCTATAAACATAATAAACAGAAACAAAATTCCCCAGCCAATGTTCAAGATAGAACTGACGCTTGAAAATATGCCTTTAAATAAAAATGAAGTTCACCCAATCTACAAGCTTCAATATCTATTGCACTGCAGAATCACGGTTGAGGAACTCCATAAACGGAATGGACCCGTCCAATGTACGAATTGTCAAGAATATGATCATACGAGAAAATACTACAAACTTCGCGCAGTCTGCGTTGTCTGCGGGGATGCACATTTAACTATGGACTGTCCTCTAAATAAGGAGAACCATTCTGCCAAAAAATGTAGCAACTGTGGGGAAAACCACACGGCAAACTACAGAGGTTGCCGTATTTATAAGGAGATGAAAAACCGCCTAACCCAAAAAATAACTGCAGCTAGAAACCCAGCCATCCGCCAAAATCTTCCATACATACCATCAACAACGACACCGGGAGTCTCTTTTGCTCAGGCGCTGAGCTACAACAACGGGTTTTACGCTTCAGTTCCAACACCTACATTTAAACAAACCACTTCAGGATTGTTGGAGCAACAGGCATCGAACCATACTTCGGAAAGTATCTGCGTAAACACATCCCAATTACCTAGTGGTATAGAATTAATGCTGGAAACTATAACAAAAACAATGAGAGCTATGCAGCAAACGCTGCAGGAGCTTGTGCGCACTCAAAATCTCCTCCTGGAGCTTCTAGTCAAACAAAAATCTTAGATGATTACTCTTAAAATATCTTTCTGGAATGCGAATGGCATTTCGCAGCAGAAATACGAGCTTTTGCAATTCCTTGATCAATATGACATTGACGCCATGCTCAATGAGCAGTGCGATGCAAAGATTTCCTCTCTGATTATCATCCAATAAAAGCTGGAGTACCCCAAGAAAGTGTGCTTGGGCCGACATTGTATATTATTTATTCAGCCGACCTCCCGACATCCACTCTTACAACAACCTCAACTTTTGCTGATGATACTGCCATCCTAAGTCGGTCTAAATGTCCTCTTAGAGCAACGCAACACCTAGTAGATCACCTCGTGCTTCTAGAACAATGGCTTCCAGACTGGCGCACAAACGTTAACGAACAAAAATGTTAACATGTTACTTTTACCCTAAACAGGCAAACCTGCCCTCTACTATCCCTGAACAACATTATTATGCCACAAACAACTGAAGTAACATATCTAGGAATCCACATGGATAGACGACTCACTTGGCGTAAACATATCGCAGCTAAGAGAAATCATTTAAAATTTAAAGCCAGCAATCTACATTGGCTAATTAACGCCCGCTCGCCACTAAAATTAGAGTACAAAATACTTTTGTATAATGCAGTCCTAAAACCAATTTGGACATATGGCTTCGAGCTATGGGGAAACGCATGTGCCAGCAACTTAGAAATAATCCAGAGAGCTCAATCAAAGATATTGAGAACTATAACAGGAGCACCGTGGTATATACGGAATGAAAATATTCATAAAGATCTAAACGTAAGCTTAGTTAAAAACGAACTCGACAAAGCGAAAGCAAAGTATAATCTCAAGCTCCAGGCCCATCCTAATGACCTTGCGCGGTCTCTAATCTGGACCACAAGCTATACACGACTCCGGCGAAGAGACCTCCCCACCCAGCAACAATAGTTAGGGCCGTTGGTCTAAATAATTAATTTGTAATTAATTAAAATATATAAAATAGATTAAGATTTGAAAACTTGTCGTTAGTCTCTAAGAGAGAAGATTCGATAAATAAAATACCGTTTAATAAAAACAAAAAAAAAGGGGTGGGGGTGACCGTTAGGATGCACACAGGTGTCATAATGACCTAATTAGCATAATTAAGTAATAAAAGTGTTGGAAAAAGGGGGAAAAAATGGGGGATGCACACAGGTGTCATAATGACCTAATTAGCATAAAAAGGTCACTTAATTAAGTTAGAAAGTGTGTGAGAGGGGTGATTTGTCATGCGTAGAATTTGTGGTTGTTTAGAGTGATCTTTGCCCAAAAATGGTGTGTAGGAGTGTGAGAGAGGGGTGTTTTGTGATGCGTACGAATTTGTAAAACGATATTTAGGTTGAGTAGTAGGAGGAGGAGGAGGAGGAGGAGGAGGGGGGAAGTTGTTTCATTATGCGTGTCCGTTTTGTTGATTCAATTAGGGTTGTAGCTGATATCTGTTAGTGTAACATGCCTTCAGTGGTCCTTTGGTCAAAAGATGTTAGTTTGAGGGACCGCATACTTTTGTGATGTGAAACAAGCGTGAATTCGAGAACTTCCCCCCTCTTTAGCGAGCATTAGCGAGCATTATATGGGAAAGTGAGCGTGAATATCTAAAGTATGTTGCTTCTAACTTGTATTAAGTTAAGGGTAGGGTAATCTTAAATGTACACAAAAACAAATGAGATCGTCTATTTAGTCAAATGCGTTTTTATTTAATCATATTCGAAAATTTTTTTCTCACACGTTTATATTATGAAAGAAAAACGGTTACTTTCCAAGTTTTCAAAAAAGTTATGTGTTAAGGAGAAATGTGGAAAGTAGTTCAGTTTAAGAAAACTATCCGAGTTGAGCGAATCATATAAAATCGTCGTGTGAACCCTCCGGAAATTTCAAGTTAAAGAAAAGTCGTCTTAATTTTTGTTTCATGTGGAATTCATTTATGTGAACGTATCTAATAATTAAAAATTCAAACACTTTACAATTATAGTAAAATTGTGTTAATTGTGATTGAATCGAAATCAATTTGTGTAAACTAACTAAAAAAGAAAATAAAATACTTTACAGTTAAAGTAAAGTATAATAAAGTGAAAAGAAGAAGTGATAAAAATAAACAAAACAATACTTAAAGAACAAAAAAAATACAAAAAGTATTGTGAAAAGTGCAACATTACCCTGTCGGGTAACATTTCGTGGAGTCATCATCTGCAGCATATAAGAAATGTCATCGAGCCAGTTGATTATAAAATTTAAAAAATCAGATCTGGATTCCAAGGAAGGATTATTCAGAATCTATATGAAAATACCGACAATGATGTGATTTATCCAACACGATTTATGGAGGAAGCAGGAGAAGCTTTTCTCCCTCACTTGTCTACATTGTTGGAGAGTTATACATCGGTAAAAATTAACTTTTAACTTCTTGGAAAATACGCGCTCTTGAAGGAAGAAAAGGAATGTGAAGAAATAAAGTCATTTCAAAGTAAAACAAGAAAGGAAGCTAGCTTCGGCAAGCCGAAGCTTATATACCCTTGCAGATCATTCTATTAATTTACAAATCGCAAAAATGTTAAATTTCCTATTATTTCACATTAATTTTTCGATCGTTTCTATGGCAGCTAAATGATATAGTAGTTCGATCTTTTTAAAATTAAAATCGAAATTCGGAAATATTTAAAAATAGTCATATCCAAGAGTAGAAGAGAATGTAATAAAAATCAACAAAGATATAATGTTTTTCCTATTAATTTCCATTTAATTTATATAGTGATCCGATTTTTTAAATATTTAATTCGAAATTCAGAAATATATAAAAAATAATATTCCCAAGATTAGAAGGTAATACTTCAAAAAACACCGAAGCTAGAATTTTTTTAATGTTTTTTTTCCGATCCTCCCTATGGGAGCTATAGGATATAGTTGTCCGATCCGGTCGGTTCCGACTTATATACTACCTGCAATAGTAAGAAGACTTTTGGGAAAGTTTATCCCGATAGCTTAAAAACTGAGAGACTAGTTTGCGTAGAAACAGACAGACGGACAGACGGACAGACGGACAGACGGACAGACGGACAGACAGACAGACGGACAGACGGACAGACGGACGGACAGACGGACATGGCTAGATCGACTCGTCTATTGATGCTGATCAAGAATATATATACTTTATGGGGTCGGAAACGTCTCCTTCACTGCGTTGCAAACTTCTGACTGAAATCATAATACCCTCTGCAAGGGTATAACAAGAAAGGAAGCTAGCTTCGACCAGCCGAAGCTTATATACCCTTGCAGATCATTCCTATTAATTTACAAATCGCAAAAATGTGTAATTTCCTATTATTTCTCTTATTTCCGATCGTTCCTATGGCAGCTATATGATATAGTAGTTCGATTTTGATAAAATTAAAATCGAAATTCGGAAATATTTAAAAAGAGTCATATCCCAGAGCAGAAGAGAATACAATAAAAACCAACGAAGCAATAATTTATTTCCAATTATATTCCCATTAATTTTCCGATCGTTCCTATGGCAGCTATATGATATAGTCGTCTGATTTTGATAAAATTTTATTCGAAATTCAGAAATAAATAAAAACTAATATTCCCAAGATTAGAAGGTAATACATCAAAAAACACCGAAGCTAGAATTTTCTTACCGTTTTTTTCCCGATCCTTCCTATGGGAGCTATTGGATATAGTTGTCCGATCCGGTCGGTTCCGACTTATATACTACCTGCAATACTAAGAAGACTTTTGGGAAAGTTTCATCCCGATAGCTTAAAAACTGAGAGACTAGTTTGCGTAGAAACAGACAGACGGACAGACGGACGGACAGACGGATATGGCTAGATCGACTCGTCTAGTGATGCTGATCAAGAATATATATACGTTATGGGGTCGGAAACGTCTCCTTCACTGCGTTGCAAACTTCTGACTGAAATCATAATACCCTCTGCAAGGGTATAATGACAATAATCACCACCTTCTCCAATATAGAAACCGAATACAAGGAGCACATGGAGAAAATTTTGGTGAGGATGGAGGAATTCCAAGAAAGGGAGAGTGGATGAACATTGATTCATCTCATTCGATTGGAAATGAATATTAATCAATATATTAAACTACCCTCTTGCATAGAAAATAAAAAAGCGATAATGAATGTTAAAAACCTGAGTGATGAATACTGTTTTAAGTGGAGCTTAATCGTTGCATTAAGCAATCTTAATAAAAATGCAAACAGGTGCACAAGTTACAAAGTGAATATAAATTATGATCTCATTCAAGTCAATGGGATCACATTAAATTTCAGTGGATTGGAATTTCCACTTAAACCGTCGGACATTAATAAATTTATGCAAATAAATAAAGAAATTAATATAACACTTTTCGGATTCGATGATGGAGCTATTTTTGGACCCATATTCTATTCCCCCGAAGTGAGGAAAAATTCCATAAATGTGTTGCTAGTGGATAAAAAAAACATTATACTTGGATAAAAAACCTATCAAAGTAAGTAGTTTTATAATATCATTATTATTATTATGTTTTATGTATTATTAATTTTTTTTGTTTGTGTTTTTGTTTTAAATTTCATAATATTTATATGTTTTCATATTTTTAAAAAATTTGTTTTTGTTTATCTTTATTTTAGTTTGGTTTCCTCTCAAATTTGCTTAAATTATTCATTGAGTGAAGATGCTGCCAACCGACACTCTGAAGTCTGTGGTAAAAAAGTCTCGCGTCTACCAAACCCGAGGGATGCAACTTAAAACAAGAGAGAACGCTATAGTCGGGTGCCCCGACAATCAGATACCCGTTACTCAGGTAAAGGGAGTGCGAGGGAGATGGAGATAGAAACTTTGAACACGCATAACTTTTTAACGAATGGTCCGATTTGAAAAATTTCTTCTACATTTCGATAGGTATTGATAAACACAATAAAACTGCATTTTTACTTTTCCGAAATATTGAAATTTTTAAAATCGTATATAAGCGATTGTGGGCGTTAGAGGGGGCGTGGCACCCTTTTGAAACAAACTTGCGCTGCGTAGGAACTCCTAGAATCTGCATGCAAAACGCCAATCTTCTAGCTTTTATAGTTTCCGAGATCTCAGCGTTCATACAGACAGACAGACAGACGGACAGACAGACGGACAGACAGACGGACAGACAGACGGACAGACAGACGGACAGACAGACGGACAGACAGACGGACAGACAGACGGACAGACGGACATGGCTAGATCGACTCGGCTAGTGATCCTGATCAAGAATATATATACTTTATGGGGTCGGAAACGCTTCCTTCTAGCTGTTACATACTTTTGCACGAATACAATATACCCTTTTACTCTACGAGTAACGGGTATAACAAGAAAGGAAGCTAGCTTCGGCAAGCCGAAGCTTATATACCCTTGCAGATCATTCTATTAATTTACAAATCGCAAAAATGTTAAATTTCCTATTATTTCACATTAATTTTTCGATCGTTTCTATGGCAGCTAAATGATATAGTAGTTCGATCTTTTTAAAATTAAAATCGAAATTCGGAAATATTTAAAAATAGTCATATCCAAGAGTAGAAGAGAATGTAATAAAAATCAACAAAGATATAATGTTTTTCCTATTAATTTCCATTTAATTTATATAGTGATCCGATTTTTTAAATATTTAATTCGAAATTCAGAAATATATAAAAAATAATATTCCCAAGATTAGAAGGTAATACTTCAAAAAACACCGAAGCTAGAATTTTTTTAATGTTTTTTTTCCGATCCTCCCTATGGGAGCTATAGGATATAGTTGTCCGATCCGGTCGGTTCCGACTTATATACTACCTGCAATAGTAAGAAGACTTTTGGGAAAGTTTCATCCCGATAGCTTAAAAACTGAGAGACTAGTTTGCGTAGAAACAGACAGACGGACAGACGGACAGACGGACAGACGGACAGACAGACAGACAGACAGACGGACAGACGGACGGACAGACGGACATGGCTAGATCGACTCGTCTAGTGATGCTGATCAAGAATATATATACTTTATGGGGTCGGAAACGTCTCCTTCACTGCGTTGCAAACTTCTGACTGAAATCATAATACCCTCTGCAAGGGTATAAATATATGAATTTTCAAAAGGAAGTGACGATGCCATTCACAGTATATGATGATACCATATACAGTATAAAAATGAAACATTAAATTTAAATATAATAAATATTCATAAGCCTATTTCATATGCATACTATGTAAAGTGTGCACATGATAATAGTTTAGATAAGTTTGTTTTAGAAAATAAATTAAAATCAGGAATGAATTTCCTCCTATCTCTTATAGAAAATTTAACACTTATATATGAGAATCATATTTCTAAAAATGTACCTATACTTATGTCTGATGTTGAAGAAGAAGATTTTAAAAATTCAATTAATTGTCATATATGCAACACTCCTCTTTTATTAGATAGAGTTAGGGATCACTGTCACTTCACGGGAAAATTTAGGGGTGCAGCACATAATGCGTGCAATTTAAAATATAAAGTCCCAAAATGTATTCCTGTTTTCTTCCACATTTCACCAGGTATGATTGACATCTATTTATAAAAGATTTCTCTCTCATACCTGGTGAAATAAAGGTAATTCCATTAAATAAGGAACAATATATTTCAATGTCAAAAATTATAACTATAACAAGAGAGAACGCTATAGTCGGGTGCCCCGACAATCAGATACCCGTTACTCAGGTAAAGGGAGTGCGAGGGAGATCGAGATAGAAACTTTGAACACGCATAACTTTTTAACGAATGGTCCGATTTGAAAAATTTCTTCTACATTTCGATAGGTATTAATAAACACAATAAAACTGCATTTTTACTTGTCCGAAATATTGAAATTTTTAAAATCGTATATAAGCGATTGTGGGCGTTAGAGGGGGCGTGGCACCTTTTTGAAACAAACTTGCGCTGCGTAGGAACTCCTAGAATCTGTATGCAAAATGTCAATCTTCTAGCTTTTATAGTTTCCGAGATCTCAGCGTTCATACAGACAGACGGACAGACAGACAGACAGACGGACAGACGGACAGACGGACATGGCTAGATCGACTCGGCTAGTGATCCTGATCAAGAATATATATACTTTATGGGGTCGGAAACGCTTCCTTCTAGCTGTTACATACTTTTGCACGAATACAATATACCCTTTTACTCTACGAGTAACGGGTATAATTAATGGTGAAAACTTTGAAATCCGTTTTCTAGATTCGTTTCGTTTTATGCCTTCTGCATTAGACACATTAGCTTCAATCCTGGATAGTGAACAAATGCATATTACAAAATCATTTTTCCCAAATAAAAATCAGTTTAACCTTATGCGAAGAAAGGGTCTATTTCCTTATGAATATTTAGATTCAGTTGAGAAATTAAAAGAAATTAACTAAGAATAAATGTTCAAACGAAAATTACACTCACGCACAAGAGGTATGGAATGAGTTTTCACGTGAGAACTTAAAAGATTATTTAGAGTTATATTTGAAAACAGATGTTTTATTAATGGCTGATGTCCTTTAAAACTTCCGAAGACTTTGCACTAAAATTTATTCACTTGATCCAGCACATTTTTTCACAACACCAGTTTTATTATGGAAAGCTATGTTGAAATGTACTAAAATTGAATTAGATTTATTAACTGATATATTTCAGTATAAATTTATTCAAAATGGTATTCGAGGTGGCTTAGTACAATGTACATGTAGATATGCTAAAGCAAAAAATAAATATGTTGCTAATTTTGATAGTACTCAAAAATCATCATATTTAATTTATTTGGATGCAAATAATTTATATGGTTGGGCTATGTCACAATCTTTACCATATGATAGTATCAATATTTCAGAGATTGGAGATGATAGTGAATATGGATACATTTTTGAGGTAGATTTAAAATATCCTTTCAAATTACATAACAAACACAATGAACTTCCATTTTGTTGCAATAATCAATTACCAACAATTACCAGATAAAACAAGAGAGAACGTTATAGTCGGGTGCCCCGACTATCAGATACCCGTTACTCAGGTAAAGGGAGTGCGAGATAGAAATTTTGATCACGCATAACTTTTTAACGAATGGTCCGATTTCTTCTACATTTCGATAGGTATTGATAAACACAATAAAACTGCATTTTTACTTTTCCGAAATATTTAAATTTTTAAAATCGTATATAAGCGATTGTGGGCGATAGAGGGGGCGTGGCACCTTCTTGAAACAAACTTGCGCTGCGTAGGAATCCTCATGCCAAATACCAATCCTCTAGCTTTTATAGTTTCCGAGATCTTCCTTCTAGCTGTTACATACTTTTGCATTCTAACAAAAATCCATAGAGGTCTTCGTTCCTTTCAGAAGCCTTGGTTAAAAGCATATATTGACTTGAATACATTCCATAGAACTAATGCATAAAATGCATTTGAAAAAGATTTTTTTAAACTTTTAAATAATGCTGTCTATGGGTAACCCATTGAAAATGTTGATAAACGAGTGGATGTAAAGTTAATTTCAGAATGGGAAAGTGCTTCACCATTAGACTCATCTGGTCCTAAAAGACATTGAGCTAGATCTCTTATTTCAAAGTCCAACTTCCATAGCGTAAAACAGTTTTCAGAAAACTTCTTTGCTTTTCAAATGAAAAGGTTAAATGTGTTATACAATAAACCTTTATATTTAGGTTTTGCTGTATTAGATTTATCAAAATGGAAAATGTATGATTTTCATTATAATTATATAAAACCCAAATACAATGAAAATGTGCAATTAAATTATATGGATACAGATTCCTTTATATACACAGTTAATACTGAAGATTTTTATAAATATATTTAGAATTATATTGAGATGAAGTTTGATACATCAGATTATTCTGGTGAATTATTAAATCTCTATAATTTCCCTAAAGCTAATAAAAGAAGGTTGGAATTTTTTAAAGATGAACTCAATGGAAGTCCGACGACTGAATTTGTTGGTTTAAAATCAAAAATGTATGCCTTTAGGTCATCTAATATTAATGACATCTCTGAAAAAACAGTGATAAAATCAAAGGGGGTTAAAAGATGTGACATTGATCAATTAACTTTTAATAGTTTTAAAAAATGTTTGTTTTCGGAAGAGGAAGTGGTAGGATCTATGTCAATGATTAGATCTAAAAACAAGAGAGAACGCTATAGTCGGGTTTGTGTCCCGACTATCAAATACCCGTCACTCAGCTAGAGGGAGTGCGAGGGAGATGGATATATAACATTTAGGGTGTTAGAGGGCGTTAGAGAGGGCGTGGCACCTTTTTGAAATAAACTTGCGCTGCGTAGGAAGCCCAAGAATATGTGTGGGAAATCTCAACCTTCTAGCTTTTGTAGTTTCCGAGATCTTAGCGTTCATACGGACGGACAGACGAACGGACAGACGGACAGACGGACATGGCTATATCGACTCGGCTAGTGACCCTGATCAAGAATATATATACTTTATAGGGTCGGAAACGCTTCCTTCTAGCACAATACATGCGCAGTACAAT
>JBAMCF010000727.1:0-124920 GCA_037075285.1 Drosophila lutescens | reverse complement strand
GAGGAACCGAGCCGAAGCTGAATCAAAGACCGAGCGTTTCCTGACAGCGGATAACGTGATAAACTGCATGCTCGAAAACCAGAGGAATTGGAATGCGGTAGCCAATATGGCTGCCGGCATCCTGAAGGACTTAAGGCGTCGAGAACAGAGTCGACGCAACGAGCCATAAGGACGAGCGGCAACCTGACCGCCATCCGTCCCGCGAACGGCAGTCCCGCGGGAACGGAACTCTTCAACCTCTTCCTCTTCTACCGTTCATAACTGTATATATCTATGCTTTCCTAATAAAAAAAAAAAAAAAAAAATACTAACTTGAAGTCTCCGCAACTCCCGCAATCGGTGCCCTCGCTCTATCCAGTTGTTCGCTGCGTACATACATACATACGTGCATACAAAACGTACCTCCACATATTCCGAAACGCACCGTGGTTTTAGGGTATCCAAAAAATAACGAATATTATTATTTCGAAATATACTTGAGAAAAATACCACATTAATTACAAAATAATTTCTGCTAAAACTAGTACAGAAATATTCGATCCGATTTCATCCGTACAGTGTGACCGTACCTTTGTTAAAATATTAATTATTTATTTAATTAATATATTTTTTATCTTATTCCGAAAAATTCAAAATCATTATATCCTTACGACTTTCGATTGGTTCCTACAGTTCCAATTCGCTTTTAAAAAATTATTAATTTTTTTATTTATTTTTTTGTGTCATCAATTTCAATTTAAATTATATCCGTAATGGCAACCGCAGCTTTAAACCGATTTATTGCCACAGCTGACCGTTTGAGCCATTTCCAGGCCAGCGTCAGCAGTCCAGATGGTTCGATTCCATCCGTATCCGCCTGCAAGGTCCGTCGCGACCAAGTCCAAGCTTTATGGCGTAAGGTGGAGGACGCATACGACGTATGTTTAAAGTGCATTGTGGCGGCTGGCGAAAGTGCCGCAGACTCCAAATCGGACCTCAAAATTAAATACTTTCAAACGTACGATATATACGATAAGTTGGCCGCTCAGATCCTCGAACAAATCGAACAGGGCTCCTCCCAATCATCTCAACCTCCAGCATCTTCTCCCCAAAATCAAATTTCGTTTGGCTGTCAGCTTTCTCCGATCAATACGGAGATTTTCTCAGGCGATTATCTTCGCTGGCCGACTTTCCGGGACCTTTTCACGGCGATCTACATAGACAATCCGAGTCTTAATCCTGTTGAAAAGCTGTTCCATTTAAATGCCAAAACCAGTGGCGAAGCTCATGATATAGTTTCCAAGTCCCCACTTACCAATAATGGCTTCCGCTCAGCTTGGACAAATCTTACTGAGCGTTTCGAAAACAAGCGATTTCAGGTGAACAGCCACCTAAAAACATTGTTCAATGTGCAATCCATAGCACAAGAGTCTGGAGATGCCTTGAAGGAACTACAAAACACTATTCAAGGATGTTTAACTGCCCTTAAACTATCCGGCATTCAAATTGAGAATTGGGACCCTATTCTAGTCTACATTTACTCCACAAAGCTACCAAAGCTCACGCTCTCATTATGGGAGCAATCCATCCACAATAAAGCTGAAATTCCTACTTGGCTCGAACTTAATTCCTTTTTAACTGAGCGCCATCGAACTCTAGAGGCCGTCGATAGCATCCGGTCTGCTCATTCACTACATGTCCAGCCCAAAGAGACACATCCGATGGCAGAATTGCCAAGAATAAATTCTTTCACTACGAGGGTAGTTCCGACACCCAAAGTTTGCGATCTGTGTTCAAAGAAGAACCATCCCGTGCGTATATGTCCACGCTTCCAAAAAATGACGGTAAATGATCGTTCAGCCTACATCCGCGATAAACAGTTGTGCTCGAACTGCTTTGCAACCAGCCATAAATTGCAGGATTGCATAAGCGCCCAAAACTGCTTCACTTGCCAAAGTCGGCATCATACGCTGTTGCATCCAAGCAACAATTCGACAATTCCTTCCAGGCCAGTGTCCGCCTCAATCCCACACAAAATTTCGTCCTTCTCAGCGCAAATTTTCAACACTCGTAAAACTCGGAAATTTTCCACACTAAACCATATACAAGAAGTACCTCCTACCAATATTACATCCGACTATTGGGTTCCATATATCGCCTTGGATGGCAGGCGTTCCCGAGGTATTAAATCCTACCAATGCCGAGTCTGCCAAAAAATCCAAGTGCCACCGCTTTCTGACGCTAACTGCCGAACAACGGATCCAGGCAGTACAACTGCATCAATATTGCAAAAATTGTTTGGCCCACCATCATTCAGAAGGATCTTTCCGTAGCGACCATAGATGTCACAAGTGTGGAAAGGACCACCACATTTTACTACATAAGGACGATCGATCTTATCTTTCGACGTTTTCCTGAGTCTACAATCCTGAAGTTCTTGCTACGGATGTCCTCGCAAGGGGGGGAGTATGTTCACGCCAAAAGGGCGTTTAATTTCGGGAGGCAGTGTCAAGCGGCAGTTTTCTCCAGATTTCCATATCTCGCTCGCTTGCACTGCCCTTCGCTCTCCCTCTCCAACTCTCCCGCAACTCTCCGCTCTGCTCTGGAGCCACTAAGCTTAGATGATTGTAATTAGTTCTATTTTCAAGTGTCCAATAAACAGCCGCACGTCGCGCAAAACCCCGAAAGTTTTTCCACCGTGTTTTCGATATAATTCTGCGCGGATTTAATCCTTTTTTCCTGGGACTCATCATCTCCTACAATCAAGCCACCCCCGCCCCAACAGGGTCGGAAACGCTTCCTTCTAGCTGTTACATACTTTTGCACGAATACAATATACCCTTTTACTCTACGAGTAACGGGTATAAAAATAATAAAGGTCATATACAGTGATACAGTTCCTCCGGCAAATTTAAAGTAAAAATGCATGTCTTTGTGTTAGGCACACTTTTAAAATTCTTGCTATGTCACTGTGCATTGGTTGCCGGCGAGAGCTGATGACTTGACGTCTCGTTAGCTTGTACACTGCTAAATCCTTTTTGCACACTACGCACTAAGAAAAAAAAAAGAACTACATCGGAAAAATAAAATCAATAAAATGAATTAAATTAAAAAGAAACCACACAAAACAACTTAACCTATTGTTGTCGCATGTTCACTTACCTTTAAAATACATTGAATATTTATTAAATCACATACATTTACAGTTGAAGCCGATAACATTCGATAAAAAAAAAACAAACAACAAGGTGGAAGGAAACACGGCAACACTACACGAATGGCTTTAAACTAACACTAAAACACAGGGAAGCAAGAAAAGAGGAAACTGTGTAACGGATACACACATACAGGTTTTCCTTTACGTCAGAAAAAATACATACGAATATTTTTGCACACAAACATAAATACATATACTTAGTGTTAATATACATACATAAAAACATTACTTCACATATTTATACTATTGTATTACACTATTATTTTCAAAGAACAACACAGATTTCTTCTCAATACACGTGTCGAGACAAAAAGCGACCACTAGTAACACAGTTAGGGGCAGATTAGGGCTAAGAAGCGGGTCCAGTCTATCTGAGATAACGGAAACTATGGATTCCGCTAACTCATCAGGGCCAAGCGGTCCAACCATTGGCAATTCATCAACTACAACAAACACAAGCCATTTAGTTCAACCACAAAACAAAAATCCAACCAAAACTGTGGATTCGCGAGGAACCGAGCCGAAGCTGAATCAAAGACCGAGCGTTTCCTGACAGCGGATAACGTGATAAACTGCATGCTCGAAAACCAGAGGAATTGGGATGCGGTAGCCAATATGGCTGCCGGCATCCTGAAGGACTTAAGGCGTCGAGAACAGAGTCGACGCAACGAGCCATAAGGACGAGCGGCAACCTGACCGCCATCCGTCCCGCGAACGGCAGTCCCGCGGGAACGGAACTCTTCAACCTCTTCCTCTTCTACCGTTCATAACTGTATATATCTATGCTTTCCTAATAAAAAAAAAAAAAAAAAAATACTAACTTGAAGTCTCCGCAACTCCCGCAATCGGTGCCCTCGCTCTATCCAGTTGTTCGCTGCGTACATACATACATACGTGCATACAAAACGTACCTCCACATATTCCGAAACGCACCGTGGTTTTAGGGTATCCAAAAAATAACGAATATTATTATTTCGAAATATACTTGAGAAAAATACCACATTAATTACAAAATAATTTCTGCTAAAACTAGTACTGAAATATTCGATCCGATTTCATCCGTACAGTGTGACCGTACCTTTGTTAAAATATTAATTATTTATTTAATTAATATATTTTTTATCTTATTCCGAAAAATTCAAAATCATTATATCCTTACGACTTTCGATTGGTTCCTACAGTTCCAATTCGCTTTTAAAAAATTATTAATTTTTTTATTTATTTTTTTGTGTCATCAATTTCAATTTAAATTATATCCGTAATGGCAACCGCAGCTTTAAACCGATTTATTGCCACAGCTGACCGTTTGAGCCATTTCCAGGCCAGCGTCAGCAGTCCAGATGGTTCGATTCCATCCGTATCCGCCTGCAAGGTCCGTCGCGACCAAGTCCAAGCTTTATGGCGTAAGGTGGAGGACGCATACGACGTATGTTTAAAGTGCATTGTGGCGGCTGGCGAAAGTGCCGCAGACTCCAAATCGGACCTCAAAATTAAATACTTTCAAACGTACGATATATACGATAAGTTGGCCGCTCAGATCCTCGAACAAATCGAACAGGGCTCCTCCCAATCATCTCAACCTCCAGCATCTTCTCCCCAAAATCAAATTTCGTTTGGCTGTCAGCTTTCTCCGATCAATACGGAGATTTTCTCAGGCGATTATCTTCGCTGGCCGACTTTCCGGGACCTTTTCACGGCGATCTACATAGACAATCCGAGTCTTAATCCTGTTGAAAAGCTGTTCCATTTAAATGCCAAAACCAGTGGCGAAGCTCATGATATAGTTTCCAAGTCCCCACTTACCAATAATGGCTTCCGCTCAGCTTGGACAAATCTTACTGAGCGTTTCGAAAACAAGCGATTTCAGGTGAACAGCCACCTAAAAACATTGTTCAATGTGCAATCCATAGCACAAGAGTCTGGAGATGCCTTGAAGGAACTACAAAACACTATTCAAGGATGTTTAACTGCCCTTAAACTATCCGGCATTCAAATTGAGAATTGGGACCCTATTCTAGTCTACATTTACTCCACAAAGCTACCAAAGCTCACGCTCTCATTATGGGAGCAATCCATCCACAATAAAGCTGAAATTCCTACTTGGCTCGAACTTAATTCCTTTTTAACTGAGCGCCATCGAACTCTAGAGGCCGTCGATAGCATCCGGTCTGCTCATTCACTACATGTCCAGCCCAAAGAGACACATCCGATGGCAGAATTGCCAAGAATAAATTCTTTCACTACGAGGGTAGTTCCGACACCCAAAGTTTGCGATCTTTGTTCAAGGAAGAACAATCCCGTGCGTATATGTCCACGCTTCCAAAAAATGACGGTAAATGATCGTTCAGCCTACATCCGCGATAAACAGTTGTGCTCGAACTGCTTTGCAACCAGCCATAAATTGCAGGATTGCATAAGCGCCCAAAACTGCTTCACTTGCCAAAGTCGGCATCATACGCTGTTGCATCCAAGCAACAATTCGACAATTCCTTCCAGGCCAGTGTCCGCCTCAATCCCACACAAAATTTCGTCCTTCTCAGCGCAAATTTTCAACACTCGTAAAACTCGGAAATTTTCCACACTAAACCATATACAAGAAGTACCTCCTACCAATATTACATCCGACTATTGGGTTCCATATATCGCCTTGGATGGCAGGCGTTCCCGAGGTATTAAATCCTACCAATGCCGAGTCTGCCAAAAAATCCAAGTGCCACCGCTTTCTGACGCTAACTGCCGAACAACGGATCCAGGCAGTACAACTGCATCAATATTGCAAAAATTGTTTGGCCCACCATCATTCAGAAGGATCTTTCCGTAGCGACCATAGATGCCACAAGTGTGGAAAGGACCACCACATTTTACTACATAAGGACGATCGATCTTATCTTTCGACGTTTTCCTGAGTCTACAATCCTGAAGTTCTTGCTACGGATGTCCTCGCAAGGGGGGGGGAGTATGTTCACGCCAAAAGGGCGTTTAATTTCGGGAGGCAGTGTCAAGCGGCAGTTTTCTCCAGATTTCCATATCTCGCTCGCTTGCACTGCCCTTCGCTCTCCCTCTCCAACTCTCCCGCAACTCTCCGCTCTGCTCTGGAGCCACTAAGCTTAGATGATTGTAATTAGTTCTATTTTCAAGTGTCCAATAAACAGCCGCACGTCGCGCAAAACCCCGAAAGTCTTTCCACCGTGTTTTCGATATAATTCTGCGCGGATTTAATCCTTTTTTCCTGGGACTCATCATCTCCTACAATCAAGCCACCCCCGCCCCAACAGGGTCGGAAACGCTTCCTTCTAGCTGTTACATACTTTTGCACGAATACAATATACCCTTTTACTCTACGAGTAACGGGTATAAAAATAATAAAGGTCATATACAGTGATACAGTTCCTCCGGCAAATTTAAAGTAAAAATGCATGTCTTTGTGTTAGGCACACTTTTGAAATTCTTGCTATGTCACTGTGCATTGGTTGCCGGCGAGAGCTGATGACTTGACGTCTCGTTAGCTTGTACACTGCTAAATCCTTTTTGCACACTACGCACTAAGAAAAAAAAAAAGAACTACATCGGAAAAATAAAATCAATAAAATGAATTAAATTAAAAAGAAACCACACAAAACAACTTAACCTATTGTTGTCGCATGTTCACTTACCTTTAAAATACATTGAATATTTATTAAATCACATACATTTACAGTTGAAGCCGATAACATTCGATAAAAAAAAAACAAACAACAAGGTGGAAGGAAACACGGCAACACTACACGAATGGCTTTAAACTAACACTAAAACACAGGGAAGCAAGAAAAGAGGAAACTGTGTAACGGATACACACATACAGGTTTTCCTTTACGTCAGAAAAAATACATACGAATATTTTTGCACACAAACATAAATACATATACTTAGTGTTAATATACATACATAAAAACATTACTTCACATATTTATACTATTGTATTACACTATTATTTTCAAAGAACAACACAGATTTCTTCTCAATACACGTGTCGAGACAAAAAGCGACCACTAGTAACACAGTTAGGGGCAGATTAGGGCTAAGAAGCGGGTCCAGTCTATCTGAGATAACGGAAACTATGGATTCCGCTAACTCATCAGGGCCAAGCGGTCCAACCATTGGCAATTCATCAACTACAACAAACACAAGCCAGTTAGTTCAACCACAAAACAAAAATCCAACCAAAACTGTGGATTCGCGAGGAACCGAGCCGAAGCTGAATCAAAGACCGAGCGTTTCCTGACAGCGAATAACGTGATAAACTGCATGCTCGAAAACCAGAGGAATTGGGATGCGGTAGCCAATATGGCTGCCGGCATCCTGAAGGACTTAAGGCGTCGAGAACAGAGTCGACGCAACGAGCCATAAGGACGAGCGGCAGCCTGACCGCCATCCGTCCCGCGAAGTATAGCTTTGCGGCAGTCCCGCGGGAACGGAACTCTTCAACCTCTTCCTCTTCTACCGTTCATAACTGTATATATCTATGCTTTCCTAATAAAAAAAAAAAAAAAAAAAAATACTAACTTGAAGTCTCCGCAACTCCCGCAATCGGTGCCCTCGCTCTATCCAGTTGTTCGCTGCGTACATACATACATACGTGCATACAAAACGTACCTCCACATATTCCGAAACGCACCGTGGTTTTAGGGTATCCAAAAAATAACGAATATTATTATTTCGAAATATACTTGAGAAAAATACCACACTAATTACAAAATAATTTCTACTAAAACTAGTACAGAAATATTCGATCCGATTCCATCCGTACAGTGTGACCGTACCTTTGTTAAAATATTAATTATTTATTTAATTAATCTATTTTTTATCTTATTCCGAAAAATTCAAAATCATTAAAATATCCACAACAAATTCGAGTGTGGCCGTATATCCTTACGACTTTCGATTGGTTCCTACAGTTCCAATTCGCTTTTAAAAAATTATTAATTTTTTTATTTATTTTTTTGTGTCATCAATTTCAATTTAAATTATATCCGTAATGGCAACCGCAGCTTTAAACCGATTTATTGCCACAGCTGACCGTTTGAGCCATTTCCAGGCCAGCGTCAGCAGTCCAGATGGTTCGATTCCATCCGTATCCGCCTGCAAGGTCCGTCGCGACCAAGTCCAAGCTTTATGGCGTAAGGTGGAGGACGCATACGACGTATGTTTAAAGTGCATTGTGGCGGCTGGCGAAAGTGCCGCAGACTCCAAATCGGACCTCAAAATTAAATACTTTCAAACGTACGATATATACGATAAGTTGGCCGCTCAGATCCTCGAACAAATCGAACAGGGCTCCTCCCAATCATCTCAACCTCCAGCATCTTCTCCCCAAAATCAAATTTCGTTTGGCTGTCAGCTTTCTCCGATCAATACGGAGATTTTCTCAGGCGATTATCTTCGCTGGCCGACTTTCCGGGACCTTTTCACGGCGATCTACATAGACAATCCGAGTCTTAATCCTGTTGAAAAGCTGTTCCATTTAAATGCCAAAACCAGTGGCGAAGCTCATGATATAGTTTCCAAGTCCCCACTTACCAATAATGGCTTCCGCTCAGCTTGGACAAATCTTACTGAGCGTTTCGAAAACAAGCGATTTCAGGTGAACAGCCACCTAAAAACATTGTTCAATGTGCAATCCATAGCACAAGAGTCTGGAGATGCCTTGAAGGAACTACAAAACACTATTCAAGGATGTTTAACTGCCCTTAAACTATCCGGCATTCAAATTGAGAATTGGGACCCTATTCTAGTCTACATTTACTCCACAAAGCTACCAAAGCTCACGCTCTCATTATGGGAGCAATCCATCCACAATAAAGCTGAAATTCCTACTTGGCTCGAACTTAATTCCTTTTTAACTGAGCGCCATCGAACTCTAGAGGCCGTCGATAGCATCCGGTCTGCTCATTCACTACATGTCCAGCCCAAAGAGACACATCCGATGGCAGAATTGCCAAGAATAAATTCTTTCACTACGAGGGTAGTTCCGACACCCAAAGTTTGCGATCTGTGTTCAAAGAAGAACCATCCCGTGCGTATATGTCCACGCTTCCAAAAAATGACGGTAAATGATCGTTCAGCCTACATCCGCGATAAACAGTTGTGCTCGAACTGCTTTGCAACCAGCCATAAATTGCAGGATTGCATAAGCGCCCAAAACTGCTTCACTTGCCAAAGTCGGCATCATACGCTGTTGCATCCAAGCAACAATTCGACAATTCCTTCCAGGCCAGTGTCCGCCTCAATCCCACACAAAATTTCGTCCTTCTCAGCGCAAATTTTCAACACTCGTAAAACTCGGAAATTTTCCACACTAAACCATATACAAGAAGTACCTCCTACCAATATTACATCCGACTATTGGGTTCCATATATCGCCTTGGATGGCAGGCGTTCCCGAGGTATTAAATCCTACCAATGCCGAGTCTGCCAAAAAATCCAAGTGCCACCGCTTTCTGACGCTAACTGCCGAACAACGGATCCAGGCAGTACAACTGCATCAATATTGCAAAAATTGTTTGGCCCACCATCATTCAGAAGGATCTTTCCGTAGCGACCATAGATGCCACAAGTGTGGAAAGGACAACCACATTTTACTACATAAGGACGATCGATCTTATCTTTCCTGAGTTTTCCTGAGTCTACAATCCTGAAGTTCTTGCTACGGATGTCCTCGCAAGGGGGTAGAATGTTCACGCCAAAAGGGCGTTTAATTTCGGGAGGGAGTGTCAAGCGGCAGTTTTTTCTCCAGATTTCCATATCTCGCTCGCTTGCACTGCCCTTCGCTCTCCCTCTCCAACTCTCCCGCAACTCTCCGCTCTGCTCTGGAGCCACTAAGCTTAGATGATTGTAATTAGTTCTATTTTCAAGTGTCCAATAAACAGCCGCACGTCGCGCAAAACCCTGAAAGTCTTTCCACCGTGTTTTCGATATAATTCTGCGCGGATTTAATCCTTTTTTCCTGGGACTCATCATCTCCTACAATCAAGCCACCCCCGCCCCAACAGGGTCGGAAACGCTTCCTTCTAGCTGTTACATACTTTTGCACGAATACAATATACCATTTTACTCTACGAGTAACGGGTATAAAAATAATAAAGGTCATATACAGTGATACAGTTCCTCCGGCAAATTTAAAGTAAAAATTCATGTCTTTGTGTTAGGCACACTTTTAAAATTCTTGCTATGTCACTGTGCATTGGTTGCCGGCGAGAGCTGATGACTTGACGTCTCGTTAGCTTGTACACTGCTAAATCCTTTTTGCACACTACGCACTAAGAAAAAAAAAAAGAACTACATCGGAAAAATAAAATCAATAAAATGAATTAAATTAAAAACAAACCACACAAAACAACTTAACCTATTGTTGTCGCATGTTCACTTACCTTTAAAATACATTGAATATTTATTAAATCACATACATTTACAGTTGAAGCCGATAACATTCGATAAAAAAAAAACAAACAACAAGGTGGAAGGAAACACGGCAACACTACACGAATGGCTTTAAACTAACACTAAAACACAGGGAAGCAAGAAAAGAGGAAACTGTGTAACGGATACACACATACAGGTTTTCCTTTACGTCAGAAAAAATACATACGAATATTTTTGCACACAAACATAAATACATATACTTAGTGTTAATATACATACATAAAAACCTTACTTCACATATTTATACTATTGTATTACACTATTATTTTCAAAGAACAACACAGATTTCTTCTCAATACACGTGTCGAGACAAAAAGCGACCACTAGTAACACAGTTAGGGGCTAAGAAGCGGGTCCAGTCTATCTGAGATAACGGAAACTATGGATTCCGCTAACTCATCAGGGACAAGCGGTCCAACCATTGGCAATTCATCAACTACAACAAACACAAGCCATTTAGTTCAACCACAAAACAAAAATCCAACCAAAACTGTGGATTCCGGTGCCGCATCAGGGCCAATATGTCCCACCGTTAACCATTCATCAACTTGCCCTTGTACATCATCTACCCACCTATGAAGGCCCGCCTGACAATCTTGATAGATTTGTAGGTAGAGTAGAACAACTACTTTTGTTAACCGGATCAGTGGACCAAGCAACATGCGGACAGTACTTACTTGGAACTATCCGTGACAAAATTATAGGCAAAGCAGACGAAGCGCTGAGTGCTTGCGATGTATTCCTCAGTTGGGATGACATCAAAGCAAACCTTAAGCGACTATACTCTAGCAAGAAAACAGAAGAAATGCTAGTTAGAGAGCAACACAATCTCCCGGACGGACTCAGTATGGGAAAGCTTTATTACACGGCCACGAAAATAAGAAGCGAATTAATGTCACTGGCCAGAGAAGCAGACCCTAGTGGACACTCCCACACGGCCAAACGTGATCAATATGACAGATTCTGCTGAACACATTTTTAGTTGGATCAAAAAATTTCGATTTAGAGTCGTTTGTGAACGGTTTTGTTTACCATTGCGCTCTAAGTTTTTGTTTTATTTCGTGATCTTTTTGCAAGTGTCTTGTGTTTGTTTATCAACAAAGTTTAGCCTAACAGTCGTGTTAGTGTTTTAAATAGATCCCCCATTTAACGGGTAAGTGGTTATAGTTTATTTTAACTTTTCCATTAGATTTGTTTAATATCTTTGCTTTGTTAGTGTAATTTGCACTCTCCTAATTTGCTAAAACTCTTGTATTCTCCCGCTTTCTCTCTTCTCTCTCTCCCGCTCTCTATTATAACTGTAATTTAACTCTCTTTGAACCTCTCTAAATTTCTTATAGACTTTTGGGTGCTATTCTCATTGTCTCTCTCTCTCTCTCTTGCTTACTTTTACATTGTAATTGTTCGTGCGTTATAGTTGTTGGTGCCCCACAAGCCACGCTCAGTCGAGAGAAGCTTTTTCTCTGTCGCCTTTCGATTTAATTCGTGATCCGCGCTCTTATACTATTTGTGCTTTGTGTGTTTGCGGTTTTGGAATTTGATCCCAGTGTCAAATTTACTTGATGTATTTTTAATATTTTATTTTATTTTCTTTAATTTTCTTATAATGGCTCTTATCTGTTCAATGACAAATTGTATTCTTTCTTCTTCACCTAATGAAGATTTTATTTTCTGCTGATTCTGCGATGATGCATGTTAAATGTGCAGGATTTAATGGCAGAGTTAGAGACTTTCTTGAGCAGCGTGCCGGTCTCATGTGGGCATGTGAATCCTGCGGGAATTTGGTAAGTGAGATGACCAGCTTTATGAGGCAGACTCGAGACGGCCTTTTGAATCTTTCGGGAGCTATTAAAAAGCCCAATGAAGGGTTTGATTCCGTTACCAATTACTAACCGAGTCGCCCAAATGCAAAAAAGCCAGCTCAACGGCAGTAAATAAAGTTGTGGCATCCACCCCAAATCCGAACCTGGTAACTGCAGCAATTTCTGTTGATTCAGCAACGGTGCCAATGGATACCGCTGGGTCCGGTGGAGTCCCTGTTTCCGGAAGTCATGTTGGGAAAAAATCTTCAGAGCCGGCGGAGTTATCAAATTCGGCGCCGACCGTACCTATAGGTACAGTAGGTACCGTTTCTGGCTCTCAGCCTTACTGGACAATATTCCTGGCCACTTCATAAGGAGACATCATAATACCGTCCTGCTCCGAACTGATTTTGGACCGATTGTGAACGGGCTGCTCTATCGTCCAAATCATCTTGTAACGGTTTACCCTGGTTATTTTATCCTCCTTCCTGACAACCGATTTGCTGTTGTCCGGTTGTCTGTTGTTGCTGTTTCTTCAACTGGTCCTCCAGTGCCGATTGCTGACGTCTCTGATCTGTACTGTAGCTCCGATAGTGATTCTGGCCACAAGTATCTTTACCTCGTCTTCGTTTTTTTAAATAAACGTTCTTTATCTGTACTGCTTATTAGTGTATTTTATTCCAACGTTGTGAGCTTTTTTACTTTGGTCATTGGAATTGGCATGTCATCAGCTTGTGTGGCTGCGTTCTCCTGACACTGCACTTTTTATACCCGTTACTCGTAGAGTAAAAGGGTATATTGTATTCGTGCAAAAGTATGTAACAGCTAGAAGGAAGCGTTTCCGACCCTATAAAGTATATATATTCTTGATCAGGGTCACTAGCCGAGTCGATATAGCCATGTCCGTCTGTCCGTCTGTCTGTCTGTCCGTCTGTCTGTCCGTATGAACGCTGAGATCTCGGAAACTATAAAAGCTAGAGGATTGGTATTTGGCATGAAGATTCTTGGAGTTCCTACGCAGCGCAAGTTTGTTTCAAGAAGGTTCCACGCCCCCTCTAACGCCCACAATCGCTTATATACAATTTTAAAAATTTCAATATTTCGGAAAAGTAAAAATGCAGTTTTTTTGTGTTTATCAATACCTATCGAAATGTAGAAGAAAATTTTCAAATCGGACCATTCGTTAAAAAGTTATGCGTGATCAAAGTTTCTATCTCCATCTCCCTCGCACTCACTTTACCTGAGTAACGGGTATCTGATAGTCGGGGCACCCGACTATAACGTTCTCTCTGGTTTGTTCTTGGCTCGTCGTCTAAATATTATTTTCGCTACCAATAATAATACCATTACCGACCCTACGTCAATGGTGATTAGTGTCGGGTACCTTTCTAGCCCCTTCTCTTCGACTTTCGCCACACACATATGTTAGCGTTATTTCATGTGTTGTCGCAAAAATCCATGTGTTTGGGGCGTCGACTGCGTACCATGCGCACGATGTGCTGACTTCCTTTGGTACGCATTGTTTGTGTTGCTCACTCTGTATGGCCGCTAGTGTGCATTGTAATTGTTCATGTTCCGGTCCTAACGTAGCTTGCTGCATGTTACACAACATGGGACCGCTCGATAACCTCGTACACTGTTTTAACCTTTCCATGGTTATTGCGAAATGTCGGTCTCGATGTTCACTTATCGAAAAATATTCTGTCTCTGTCTTCAACGCTAGTATCTTGTTCTGTCTTACCATTGGAATTGGTGTTAAATGGTAGACGTTGTATTCTTCTTCATCTACTAATGGGATTTTTATGTGAAATACTAAGGAATCGAATTCCTGTACTTCCGTTGTCAATGACAGCTTGTCATCACTGCGTAGATATCGTGAATGGTATCACGTGTGATTGGTAACCGTCTTCCCTTTGGTAAATGTGCTTGAATATTCACCAATTCCTTCTTTAACTGTTCCACGGAGACTAACGCCGGACTAATATTTTCGATCCTCTGCTCCATTGCACCGCTACTGGTCCTCATGATATTGATTGTGCTGTCGAGAATTGACGTCTGGTTCCTTAGTAAATGGGTGTTGAAAATTTCCTTGGCCTTGATTTTCTGTAAGACTTCTTCCATCCTATTTACGTATTGAGAATCTAATACTCCAAACAGACCATTGGCTAGGTTACCCACCAAGTCCAGAGCACCTCTTCTTTGCCTATGATGCCAGCAGCCGTAAATCGTAGTACGAGATGATTGTCCATTCAGCTGAAGTAAGTGCTATTCTATTGCTTAATTCTATATACGACCCAGTATTGTTGGGTAACGGTACCACGCTCACCGGTGCGTCTGGAGCGACTGGGAATAGATTAGGGCTTGGAACACAGCCTCGGCGATCTTATGAGTCCGTCTGGGGCTTCTGAATTCTCTTACTTGTCCACTGGTAATATTGCCAGTCGATGTATCGCTCGGACACATTCTCCTGCTGCTGTCCGCAAGCTGGCCACCCTTACTGCTCCATCCTTTCCTTGATGTGCTGTGATGACTCTCCCCAGCGGCCACTGCAGAGGGGATATATTGTCTTCCTTTATGACCACCAAGTCTCCTATTTGCACTGCCTTTTCCTTCCTGGTCCATTTTGATCTGTTTTGGAGCTCGTGCAAGTATTCGTGTCTCCAACGTTTCCAAAAGTCTTGTCTGACTTTGTTAATCTGTTTCCACCTAGTCACCTGGCCTGACCGAACTTCTCTGTTATGAATATCTGGAGACGCGGTAAGTGGTCCACCGATCAGAAAATGTCCTGGTGTCAAGGCTGCCAAGTCCCGGGGGCTGGAAGAAATCGGAGTGAGCGGTCAAGAATTTAATATTGCCTCGATGTCAATGACAACTGTTTCCAGTTCCTCGCAAGTTAAGTCCGCCGTTGATACAGTGCGTATTAACAAATGCTTGGCTGATTTTACAGCTGCCTCCCAAAGTCCACCAAAATGAGGGGCCCTAGGAGGAATAAATTTAAATTCCGTTCCTAGTTGCTTCTTGCGCTTCTGTTGAATAAATGCTTGCCTTTATTTCGTATAATTCATTCCTAGCGCCAACAAAATTTGTGGCGTTGTCGCAGTATATTTTTTCGGCTATTCCTCTACGTCCGTTGAATCTTTTGAGTGCTGCAAGGAAGGCTTGAGTGGTTAAATCTGATACCACTTCCAAATGCACTGCCTTGGTGGAAAAAAAGCAGAAAATAGCTAAATACACCTTGTGTGGCTTCTTTCCTCTGATTTTGTAGTGAACCCAGAATGGTCCACAATAATCTACTCCGCTGATTCTAAATGGTCTTGAGGCCCTTATTCGATCCCCTGGTAACGGACTCATGATTTGTTTTAATAGTCTTGGCCGGGCCCGACAGCAAATAACGCACCGTCGTACGGTTGTTGATGCGAGCTGTTTTCCGTTGATTGTCCAAAATCGTTGCCTTGTAATTGCCAATAAAGCCTGGGGACCGCAGTGCTTGAATTGCCTATGTTTATCTTCAACATGAGTCAAATTACCTCAGGATTAGCTGGAAGCATCATGGGGTGTTTTTCGTCAAATGTTAAATTTGAGTTCTGCAATCGTCCTCCAACTCGCAACAGATTGTTTTTGTCCAGAAACGGATCCAACGATCGATAAGGATCTGATACTGCTACACGTTCACCCTTTTTTAGTTGATTGATTGTTGCCTGGAATCCTGCTCCTTGTATTTTTTGCATTATTCGTTGTAGTTCTTGTTCCCGCTCTTTTGTAGTTATTGGTCCTGTTTCTCTTTGTTTGCCTCTTTTACAGTTATTTAAGAAACGTAGTATATATCCCGTGATTGTTATCAACGTATTAAAAGATCCATGATGATTGATCTCATTCGTCCAATCACTACTTGCCGTGGTTGCCATTACTTGGGTGTTGATGTTTCTTCGCTCGAGGTCTTCGCCATCGAATATCGGCTTGGCTGATTGCTTTCATGTCTCCTGTTCTGTTGTCAAAAAAGACGGACCACAGAACAAAAAACTTCTATGCCTCAATTGTTGCGCTGAACATCCTTTGGATACTAGGTCTGCTGGGTTGTCTTCGGATGATACGTGAGTCCAATGACTTGGATATGTTAGTTCATGGATTCTGGATATTATATTTGCTACAAATGTGTGAAACGATGATGCTGATGCATTTATCCATGCCAATACTATCGTAGAATCGGTCCAATACTGCACCTTATCAAAACTTATTTGTACATCCCTTTGAATTCTTGCTGCGAGCTCTGCTCCCAGCACGGCTGCACATAGCTCTAATCTCGGTAATGTCTGTTTTGCTTATGGTGCTACGCGTGATTTTGCGCAGAGAAGATTGCTCACTATTGACCCGTTGACTGTGGTTGTGCGGATGTATGCCGATGTTCCGTAGGCGACTTCGGATGCATCAGTGAATATGTGAAGTTGTATAGTTTTTGGCTTGTCATCTGGGAATGGGCATCTAGGTAATTCTATGGTTGTTAAAATTTGAGTGTTCTTCCGAAATGCTTGTCAGTGATTCGTATCTTCCTTGTCTAGTCTTGTATCCCAGTCGAGAGCCTTTTGACATAATTGTTGCATAAATATCTTTGCTGTTGTGGTTATGGGGCAAAGCAATCCTAGTGGATCAAATATTTTTGCAAGCTCCGAACAGATAATTCGCTTTGTGACCTTTCCTTGTTCATATGGGGTTACCCGACCTTGAAGTTTGTCTTCCTTGGGGTTCCATATTATTCCCAACGGCCTTATTGTGGCATCGGAAAATTTGCTGAAGTCGAGATCCAGAGCCTGATCATCCTTTGGAATGTTGTTTAGCAATTCTGGAGAATCTCACAGATCTGAGCTTGCTGTTTCATTGCTTCTTCTATTGTGTCTGCCCCGGATAGGCAATCATCAACGTAGAAGTTTTGCTTAATGGCCGTTGCACCTAATAGCTGATTTTTTGGAGCTATTGATGCCAAATGTTGTAAACATTTTGTCGCTTGGTAAGTGGCGCATGCTGTCCCATATGTGACTGTGTTTAACTGTCCTTTGGGTGAACCCAAATTTGTCGGTACATTTTTTCGATGTCTGCTGTAAACACAAACCGGTATGTACGAAAACGTAACAGAATTGATAACAGCTCACTTTGTACTGTTGGTCCAACTCTCAGAATGTTGTTTAGACTGTTACCTGTCGAGCTTCGCGCTGAGGCATCAAACACTACTCTTAATTTTGTGGTGGAGCTGTCTGGTTTCAGAACGCAGTGATGGGGAATGAAATAATGGGTGTTTGGAACTCTGGACAGCTGTACTTCTGTCATATGTTTTAAATGTTCATACTCATCCATAAACGCCACGTATCCCTCTCGTGTTGTGGGATCTCTTTGTAGTCGTCTTTCTAAACTCTCAAATCTTCATTGGGCCATGCACAATGATTGCCCCAAAACCTTGGGGTCTTACCATTACCATTACCATTAGTCGTTGATCGGCACACAGCTTTACAGTTGTCGTAAAATGCTCTTTGCAGAGCCGTTCCTGAACTGTTAATGGCTGTAGTTCAGTAGTAAAGGTGTCTAGTTTCCAAAATTTTTCAAGTGCTGACGAAGGATCTTCCTTTTTATTTATAGTGAGTTTTCCTGTTACGGCTGTTGTGTATGGTTGTTTGATTGGGCCCATGACAATCCATCCAAGGGCGGTTTCCATTAAACGTGGCTTCTCCTTTCCTAAGTTGATGATACCACCCTTTAATATTCGTGTAAAAACTTCAGCGCTGAGGATTAAGTCTATGCTCCCTGGTTGTCGAAAGTCGGGGTCAGCCAATACTAGATCGTCGGGAATGTTCAGTGTTTCC
This sequence comes from Drosophila lutescens, assembly GCA_037075285.1. Taxonomy (NCBI): domain Eukaryota; kingdom Metazoa; phylum Arthropoda; class Insecta; order Diptera; family Drosophilidae; genus Drosophila; species Drosophila lutescens. The sequence goes on along the minus strand of JBAMCF010000727.1, from coordinate 106,615 downwards.
CTTATTGGTTCGGACGGTTGATTGTCCATTACGTGTGGTAAGATTATTACGTCGATGTCCATCTGAAACCTTGATGTTACTGAAGAGATTCGTAGTCGGGCCTGTTCTGAGGCATTTTGAATGTATCCACCGACCCCATGGAAGTTTACTGATGTTTTCGTGGTGATTAAAGCTGCCATTTTTTTTGGATATAAGATTTAGTTGAGACCCAGAGTCAAGTAATGTGCGGCATTGTTCCTGTCGGGTGGTGAGACCTTGTACTGCAACTGTGGCTGTGGCCAAAAGTACGAAGCCCTTTTGTGGTTGTTGACACGACATGGTTGTAACCCAGTTGTTGCTGGTCTGTTGGTGATTTGAAGGTTGTTCCTCCTGATGTTGAGGTAGTTGGTTCTGGGTGGTTACGACCGACACCTGTGCTGAAGATTCTTGATGTCTGTGCAGCGTAGAATGGTGTCTTTGACGGCAAAACCGACAAGTTAGTGGGGATGGACAGTTGCTAGTCTTATGATAGGTTGACAGGCAATTGACACACCCTGCCATTGTTATTATTGTCTGGCGTCGCTTTTCTGCATCCATCTTGCAAAATATGTGACACGACAGTGGGCGATGGGAGCTTGTATAGCATATTTTGCAGATGTTGTCTCGTTGGTTGGTTTGTCTTGAATGACCTAATGGTTGAGCGTCCAGTGTTTCCAGCATTCCGGATCGCCGTTCGAGAAAGGATAAAACACTTTCTAGTTATGGTACTTCAGTAGGTGAGTTGGCTGAATCTTCGTGTGCAGCTAGAGTGTGTTGATCTAGCTTTCGACGCACTAAAAACCCGATTATTGGATCCCAATTTTTTGTGGAGATGTCCAAATTTTTTAGTGTACTCATCGCATTCTTAATTGTGTCATGAAGTGCTCGTAATTGACGCGCTGAACCATCTATTGGTTTGTAATCAAACATTTTTGCAACGGCTGCAAATTCCAGTATCTTTCCGTTTTGATATCTGGCCTTTAGTCGTTGCCAGGTGTCGTCTTATCCATCTTGTGAGAAGGCTGTATCTGTTAAAACATTCCTTGCTTCGCCACTAAGAGAGTTCTGGAGAATGTGTAGCTTCTGGCTGGCGGAATATGCTTTATTGTGAACTAATTCTACAAATAAGTCATGGAATCGGGGCCAGTCTAGATATTCGCCATTAAATTCCGGGATCTTGATTGGTGGGAGCGATAGATTTAAACTCATTTGAGTGTCGTTTTCTCGAAGTAGGGTCATTTCATATTCTTCGTATAATGCCCTGAATCGAGTTATTTCTGCTTCGGCAGCATCCACTGCTCCAGGTATATTGTCGACTTCATCATGGGCTTGTCTCAATATTTCCCATTGAAGCTCCAGATCTCGTTGTAACGCTGGAGTGATTGTTTGTGCCGTTGATGCTAGAATTAGAGACGATTCTAATTCGTTGCAGCGTCTTTGTAGTTGTCGGATAGCCAAGTCCATTGATGAGTTAGTGATTGGGGCCGTACTGAGCTCGACTTCCGGGTCCTTTAAATTGTTTTGTGTTCGCCGCGGGGCTTTCTGAGGACCACTTCCTGAAAGGATGTTGTTGTGTATGCCAGCAGCATATACACACTGCATTCGTCAGTCACACGTCAGCAGTCAACGTAGAACAACGTCGATCTCGCAAGTCACATTCATTCCTTGTACACACTATTCATCAACACTATATTTCAATAAATATAATTAGATATATAGCTCGCACATATCTAATATTGGCGATGAGGATGGGATCCTAAGTTCGCGAGCAATTCTGTAAAAAGTTAAGACGTTAAAACAATAAAAAACAGTGGCGCCACACGCGAGTATGTACGCGTACATACATAGTTGCCGTTAATCTTGACTCCTTCTGTTCTTCGTACGAATAGAAGTAAAGCGACAAATGCAAGTGGAATTGCCGCCGAGGCAGAAAGTTCAGAGCAAAAGGGAGTGCGATTTAGCTATACATACATACATAGCACCGCAGCTCCAGTTAAACGATTAGTTCTCATTGCGAATGGAAGGTCAAAACGAAAACGACCAAAAATTGAGTGGACGTGCCGTCGAGCCAGAAAAGTCATTAAAAGAGGAGTGCGATTAAGATACATACAGTGCCGCAGCTCCAGCAGCCACAGACAAAACTTAAAAAAAATTAAAATTATGTTTGATTTGGATGAACCACACAAATGGACTTCGTATAAAGAGCGTTTTAACATACACTTAGTGGCCAATGATGTCAAAGAGGAAGGACGGAAAAAAGCCGTTTTTCTCACACTGGCCGGTGCGCCACTCTTCGAACTCTTGACATCATTGGCATCTCCAACGAAGGTCACTACATTGGAGTTATCAGACATTTTTTAATTGTTGACTGATAATTTGTCTCCACGCCCGTCGGAGATTGCCTCATTTTTCCATTTTCATAAACGTGACCAACATGTGGACGAGGGAGTCAACAACTACATGGCAGCACTACGCACTCTGGCGTTGGACTGCAATTTTGGCTCATCTTTGGATCGCATGCTACGCGATCGATTTGTGTGCGGAATGAGGGATGCGTCCTTGCAAAAAAGTTTCCTAGCTAAAGCCGATCTTACCGTTCAAAAGGTTTTAGAGCGTGCTATTACCAGTGAAGCCGCCTCAAACAGCGCTTTGGCTATACGGCAGTCCAATCATTCACAACACAGTGATTTCCAAAGTACCATTGACATTCATGACTTCACTGCAAATCAAGGGCGGACATCCCAGCATAATTCTGCCAGCGTCAAAGGATCTTGCATCGGGTGCGGAGGCGAGCACCATCGAAAACAGTGTCCATATCGTGAAACTGTTTGCAATTCTTGTGGCATCAAAGGCCACATTCAACGCGTCTGTCGTAAGACGCAAAATTCGACTTCAAATACATTCTCATCAGGGTCAGCTACACCCTCACGCAGTTCATATCAGCGGAAATCAGTTCCCGGAGAAGCAACAGCTCAACAAATACTATCTTTGTTTAATCAGAAGAAATCAGTCAACATTATTATTAATGGGAAAACTTGTTCGTTCGAGGTCGACGCAGGATCACCAGCTACTATAATGAAAGAGTCTTTAATTCAACTTGGCCGAACGGATATCCAGGCCTGTCCCAGTGCAACATACCTTTGAGTGATTACCAAAAAAACTCAATTCCAGTAAAAGGAGTCATAGATGTATCAATTGATTACCACAATCGGAAAATAGATAATCTGCCATTAATAATTACATCTGGCGCCGGGGCAAATTTAGTTGGCTGCAACTGGTTTGAACCTATGGGAATTCGTTTAGAGGGTATCCATACCCTTAACAGACACATCAGTATCAAGGTCGTGTTAGACAAATTCGAACATCTATTTTGAAACGAACTGGGTTGTTATACAGGACCGCCTGTGTCCCTACGCATAGACACTACTGTTCCGCCCAAAAGACTTCCCCCACGAAGAATTCCTTTCGCCATTAAAAATCTTTACGAAGAAGAAATTAATCGTCTATGCAGTCAAGGCATTCTACAACCAGTACAATATTCGAAATGGGCAACGCCAACAGTTCCCGTCATAAAAAAGACTGGTCAATTCGAATCTGCGGAGACTACAAATCAACTGTAAATAAAGCAATTCAGCCACACTGTCACCAGATCCCAGCTACTAACCAATTACTAGCTTCGATCGAAGGTGGATCGATATTTGCAAAAATTGACCTCGCACAAGCCTACCAACAACTCGTAGTTGATGATGATTCAGCGTTACTCCAAACAATAACCACTCATAAAGGAGCGTTTAACGTCACACGACTTCAGTTCGGAATCTCATCAGCACCGGGAATTTTTCGAAATCTAATTGAAAGTATTCTGCAAAATATTCCTGGAGTGCTGCCGTACTTCGACGACATCATCATTATGGCGAAATCAGAAGAGGAACTGGCATCACGTCTAAACCAGGTGCTATCTCGTTTGGATCAGGCTGGACTGCGCCTCCGAAAAGACAAATGCGAACTCGGCGTACCATCTGTGGAGTTTTTGGGTTTCAAGATCGATGCCTTGGGGATTCGACCGTCAATTTCTAAAGTCGAGGCGACTCAAAACGCACCAAAACCGAAAGATAAAAAAGGATTACAAGGATTTCTCGGACTGGTCAATTTCTACCATGCATTTCTACCACACAAGGCCACGGTAGCAGAGCCGTTACACAGATTTTTAGACAAAAGCGCGCACTGGTCTTGGAATCAAAAACATGAAAAGGCTTTCATCTTGTTAAAGCAACTTATTACTTCAGACGACCTTTTAATTCATTATGACGCACGATTGCCATTAGTATTGACATGCGACGAAAGTCGTCATAGAGTGGCGACACACTGCATTCGTCAGTCACACGTCAGCAGTCAACGGAGAACAACGTCGATCTCGCAAGTCACATTCATTCCTTGTACACACTGTTTATCAACATTATATTACAATAAATGTAATTAGATATATAGCTCGCACATATCTAATAGATGTTGTCTCTAAATAGATTCTGATATTTTTCTACCAGCTCTTTTAATGCCGTTTATCTCGAGGCATATTCTTCACCTTTTCGACCTCTTCATCTAGGTCACAAAACTGTTTCCAGAGATCGTTCAGCTGGTTTAGTCGACCAGAATAATAGCCGTCTCGTCGGCGTCGTTCGGCTGAATCCTTGCCATAATTCTTGATGATTTGTTGGATCTGACCTTGTACCTCATTTTTATCGGCAAGTAGCCGATTGTGTAAGTCAACTCTATTCTGACTTGCTTCTTCGATAATGGAGGTCGACATGATCTGCTTTGGTAAGTCACTGATCAGATGGCTTGGACTCTGGACAGGAGAATAGTTTCGATTCTTACCTGTTACGATCTGCTTGATACTTTCCTAACGGAAGGCGGTCGATAGATTGTGACGCAGGGCGACGGTTGTAGGCTTGATTACGACTTGCGGACTACGGGTTGATACGGCACTGCGCTTGAGTTGAATCACGAGAACACGTGGGGCGGTGAATTGAGACACTTGATTGAGCTGTTGAGTTTGAAACTAACTTTATTCATCTGTTGGTGCGATCTTAAATACTATTCTAGCCCGGAAAACGGGCGTATATAACTATCTGGGTCAAACATGTATAGCTGTGCTGATGACTTAACTACTTATTTTGACCCACTCATTTTGACATACTTGTCCTACTGGTGACTTGGCGCTGGTGAACGACCGGGTTCTGCTGCGTCTGCACTGCTGCGTTCTGTCGATTCTGCTACTGGGCGCCTGGTCGCTGTATGAGTTCTGCTGCGTCTGTACTACTGCGTTCTGTCGATTCTGCTACTGGGCGCCTGGTCGCTGTATGAGTTCCAATAATTGTGGCTACATGTTGGCCAACACGACTTGCAACCCAGTTGCGTTGGGTGGTCTTCGTTGTTGACCCATGTTGAGCAACCTTGGTTACCAACAGATTTAATTCGTGATCCGCGCTCTTATACTTTTTGTGCTTTGTGTGTTTGCGGTTTTGGAATTTGATCCCAGTGCCAAATTTACTTGAGGTATTTTTAATATTTTATTTTATATTCTTTAATTTTCTTATAATGGCCCTTATCTGTTCAATGACAAATTGTATTCTTTCTTCTTCACCTAATGAAGATTTTATTTTCTGCTGATTCTGCGATGATGCATGTTAAATGTGCAATTTCTGTTGACTCAGCAATTGTGCCAATTGATACCGCTGGGTCCGGTGGTGTCCCTGTTTCCGGAAGTCATGCTGGGAAAAAATCTTCAGAGCCGGCGGAGTTACCGAATTCGAGGCCGACCGTACCCATAGGTACTGTAGGTACCGTTTCTGGCTCTCAGCCGAGTGAGGTTCTGACTGCTGCTGGGGGGCGTAAGAAACTTTCAGTTGTTTTGCATAGGAAGCAATTATTTGTTTCTAGATTTACCCCGGATACCAAATTGCAGGATATTGCAGTGGAACAATTTCGATTTTCGTACGCCCGTAGGATATCGTCTTTTAAAATATTTTCTCCGCCTGATGTGTTTAATGTACTACTTTCTGAAAGCTTTTGGCTTAATGATGATTTGGTAATAAAAGAATTTGTTTTGTTGTGGGTGATTTTAATCTCCCTAATATCTCTAGGTCTCTTCCCACTGACTAACTTGTCGCTACACCTTTATCCGCCCATGATTTTGTGGATGGCCTTTTAGAATTATCGTTACAGCAAGTAAGCTTTATACAAAATTCATTAAATAGACAATTAGATTTAGTATTTGTTTTAGATCCGCATGAAGTCACGGTATCTAGAATTGACGCACTTGCTGTACCTGAAGACCGATATCATCCAACATTGGAATTGACAATTTGCATCCCCTGTACTGATACCCTTTCTCCTTTAGTTCCTCAAACTAAAATGAGATGCTTTCGTAAATGTTCAACTGTTTGATCGCTACGTAAACGCCGCGACTAGCTCAGAGATATTGTGTGTTCGTCCCACCAAATTTGTATTGCGTGACTGCCCTTGACCCAAGAAAATGCAGAGATATCCGATTGGGACAAATCGGAAAACTTTATTAAGTTTTTCTTTACGCTGGAATTGATTTCTTCGTCAGCTGGCTGTTGCGGCTCGCCTGGTCGCCGACGTGCCTTCCTCGGCTCAAGACTCACTTCGTGCGATTCTCGGCGGCGCTCTCCGACGGCGTCGCTGCTCTCGTCTCCCTTCGTGCTACTTGTGGACTCCTGCGGCATCGTTCTCCTACGGCGTCTCTCCAGTTCCACCCGGCTTGTAGGACTCAAAATTCTGCGTCATTATGACGCACGATTGCCATTAGTATTGACATGTGATGCTTCTCCATATGGGCTCGGGTTACGGATCATCGCCCGTTATTAGGAATTCTTTCTGCTGCAAAACCAGTCCCTAATGTTATTTCGAATCAAATGCTTCGTCGTTCTATATTCCTGAGTGCCTATAACTACGATTTGATTCATCGTGCTGATCAAAGATTAGCAACGCAGATTTTCTTAGCCGAAGAAATAATGATGATCGAACTGGCTGATGTCCCAGCTGTGAGTGCTCAACGCCTAGCACTTCTTACTTCTAAAGATGCAGTACTGTCGAAAATTTTCAACTGGGTGTTAAGGGGATGGCCTTGCACCAAAATAGAGAGGTCAAATGAGCTATTTCCATACTATTCGCGCCGTGAGGAGCTATCCGCCAACAAAGGCGTATTGGTTTGGGGAAATCGAGCTGTAATTCCTCAAGCAGCCCGAGATCCTATTCTGATGGCACTGCATGCGCCTCATCCTGGGATAGTGAGGATGAAAGCCATAGCCCGCAGCTACGTGTGGTGGCCGAACATAGATGCAGAGGTCGAGTCCATGGTCAAGCAATGCAAGGATTGCCAACAAGGGCGCAACGAGAAGCCTTCGACTGCAACACACCGATGGGAGTCCGCCAAGTACCCTTGGTCTCGTATCCACATCGATTTCGCTGGACCGTTCCGGGGTAAAATCTTCTGCTTGGTGGTCGACTCTTATTAAAAGTGGTTGGAAGTCGCCGTGGTGAGCTCAACGTCGGCCGCGGCCGCAATTAAATTTCTACGCCAGTTGTTCGCCACCCATGGTCTACCTTTTTAGCCAAAACACGATGCCACATGCAATAACTAATCGTTCGCCATCTGAATTAATGTTTAAACGAGAATTGAAATCAATTTTCGATAAGCTTCAACCTCAAGAGATGTCGTTTGGTAAGGTCGAAAATCCGGCACCTATTAAACCTTTCATTACAGGCAGTACACTGTGGGCCCGTAATTACGCGGCTGGACCCAAGTGGGTGGAAGGTTGGATAACTGCCCAAACGGGACCAATTTCATATAATGTCAGTTTTAACGACGCAAGAGTGATCAGGAGACATCTCGACCAGTTGCGAAGTCGCGAACCAGCTTCTTCAATGGAGGGCGAAGCAGAATCACTAGTTGCGTGTTCATCGGATGACGAAGGCGAACCGATAATCGTGAACCCTAATATCGTTGAATTACAAGAAGATCCAGTACCAATGGTTACCACTGACCTATGCGAACCACCACCGCCATCTGCTCTGGCCTTGAATTCACCGGATCTACGCCGAAAGTCGTCATAGAGTGGCGACACACTGCATTCGTCAGTCACACGTCAGCAGTCAACGGAGAACAACGTCGATCTCGCAAGTCACATTCATTCCTTGTACACACTGTTCATCAACATTATATTACAATAAATGTAATTAGATATATAGCTCGCACATATCTAATAGATGTTGTCTCTAAATAGATTCTGATATTTTTCTACCAGCTCTTTTAATGCCGTTTATCTCGAGGCATATTCTTCACCTTTTCGACCTCTTCATCTAGGTCACAAAACTGTTTCCAGAGATCGTTCAGCTGGTTTAGTCGACCAGAATAATAGCCGTCTCGTCGGCGTCGTTCGGCTGAATCCTTGCCATAATTCTTGATGATTTGTTGGATCTGACCTTGTACCTCATTTTGATCGGCAAGTAGCCGATTGTGTAAGTCAACTCTATTCTGACTTGTTTCTTCGATAATGGAGGTCGACATGATCTGCTTTGGTAAGTCACTGATCAGATGGCTTGGACTCTGGACAGGAGAATAGTTTCATTTCTTACCTGTTACGATCTGCTTGATACTTTCCTAACGGAAGGCGGTCGATAGATTGTGATCCTTTGCTGGTAAAGGATCACGTCGGGGTCACCAATGTTTGTGCCTACGCGAGTGTGGACACACAGACGGGTCTGTAGCGGAACAGTAATAGTTCGCACTGCTGGCACGGAGACGCTTTGATTATATGGAACTTCGTCCTGACTGTCAGGAAGTTGGCTCGCGGACGTACGTAACGGGCTGAGAACCGTGTTGTCAACGATGTGGAGAACTGGCTGGGAACCGTGTTGGGCGCGTGTTAAGTGACGGCTGTGAACCGTGTTGGGCGGAGGTAGCGGCAGGACGATCAACGCAGGGCGACAGTTGTAGGCTTAATTACGACTTGCGGACTACGGGTTGATACGGCACTGCGCTTGAGTTGAATCACGGTGAATTGAGACACTTGATTGAGCTGTTGAGTTTGAAACTAACTATTCATCTGTTGGTGCGATCTTAAATACTATTCTAGCCCGGAAAACGGGCGTATATAACTATCTGGGTCAAACATGTATAGCTGTGCTGATGACTTAACTACTTATTTTGACCCACTCATTTTGACATACTTGTCCTACTGGTGACTTGGCGCTGGTGAACGACCGGGTTCTGCTGCGTCTGCACTGCTGCGTTCTGTCGATTCTGCTACTGGGCGCCTGGTCGCTGTATGAGTTCTGCTGCGTCTGTACTACTGCGTTCTGTCGATTCTGCTACTGGGCGCCTGGTCGCTGTATGAGTTCCAATAATTGTGGCTACATGTTGGCCAACACGACTTGCAAACCAGTTGCGTTGGGTGGTCTTCGTTGTTGACCCATGTTGAGCAACCTTGGTTACCAACAGATTTAATTCGTGATCCGCGCTCTTATACTTTTTGTGCTTTGTGTGTTTGCGGTTTTGGAATTTGATCCCAGTGCCAAATTTACTTGAGGTATTTTTAATATTTTATTTTATATTCTTTAATTTTCTTATAATGGCCCTTATCTGTTCAATGACAAATTGTATTCTTTCTTCTTCACCTAATGAAGATTTTATTTTCTGCTGATTCTGCGATGATGCATGTTAAATGTGCAATTTCTGTTGACTCAGCAATTGTGCCAATTGATACCGCTGGGTCCGGTGGTGTCCCTGTTTCCGGAAGTCATGCTGGGAAAAAATCTTCAGAGCCGGCGGAGTTACCGAATTCGGGGCCGACCGTACCCATAGGTACTGTAGGTACCGTTTCTGGCTCTCAGCCGAGTGAGGTTCTGACTGCTGCTGGGGGGCGTAAGAAACTTTCAGTTGTTTTGCATAGGAAGCAATTATTTGTTTCTAGATTTACCCCGGATACCAAATTGCAGGATATTGCAGTGGAACAATTTCGATTTTCGTACGCCCGTAGGATATCGTCTTTTAAAATATTTTCTCCGCCTGATGTGTTTAATGTACTACTTTCTGAAAGCTTTTGGCTTAATGATGATTTGGTAATAAAAGAATTTGTTTTGTTGTGGGTGATTTTAATCTCCCTAATATCTCTAGGTCTCTTCCCACTGACTAACTTGTCGCTACACCTTTATCCGCCCATGATTTTGTGGATGGCCTTTTAGAATTATCGTTACAGCAAGTAAGCTTTATACAAAATTCATTAAATAGACAATTAGATTTAGTATTTGTTTTAGATCCGCATGAAGTCACGGTATCTAGAATTGACGCACTTGCTGTACCTGAAGACCGATATCATCCAACATTGGAATTGACAATTTGCATCCCCTGTACTGATACCCTTTCTCCTTTAGTTCCTCAAACTAAAATGAGATGCTTTCGTAAATGTTCAACTGTTTGATCGCTACGTAAACGCCGCGACTAGCTCAGAGATATTGTGTGTTCGTCCCACCAAATTTGTATTGCGTGACTGCCCGTGACCCAAGAAAATGCAGAGATATCCGATTGGGACAAATCGGAAAACTTTATTAAGTTTTTCTTTACGCTGGAATTGGTTTCTTCGTCAGCTGGCTGTTGCGGCTCGCCTGGTCGCCGACGTGCCTTCCTCGGCTCAAGATTCACTTCGTGCGATTCTCGGCGGCGCTCTCCGACGGCGTCGCTGCTCTCGTCTCCCTTCGTGCTACTTGTGGACATCTGCGGCATCGTTCTCCTACGGCGTCTCTCCAGTTCCACCCGGCTTGTAGGACTCAAAATTCTGTACAACCTTCCTTTCGGGTCCGACCAGAATGATCCTGGGATCACCCGTTTCGTCGTGTTCCCTGGGGTCGGTCTGGCTCTAGCCTGAGAAACAAATGTCCCGACAGGTCAAATCCGAGGATTCAGCCTTATCGTCAGCCCACCGTGACCCCGACGCTCAACTTGCCGGTAGCACGTCTTTCGCTTAATTCTGCTCCTGTCCTGCACTCGTCTCCACTCCAATCTCTGTGTCCTGCAGATCTCACCGTTGCAGTCTCAGCCTTGGCCTAGCGTCTTGACTCTGGTATCTTGATCTGGGCGTTGAGCACTCGGCTTCCTCTTTGCGATGGTTCAAAGTCCACGGCTTTACCGTTCGACCTTATTGCCCTTTGGCGGCGTGGGTCCAAGGTCCAGCGCGGTACCGTTATTTCACGGTCTCTCCGCTTTGGCCGGGTCCAAGGTCCAGTATTTACCGGTGGACCTGAATGCCCTTGGATTCTGCCGCCTTCTCGCTGCCTTCGCTGTTGCTAGGGGCTCTCCTGCCTCGAGATTTGTGGGGACTTTTACGACTCCTCACAACATATTGAAAGTGCAATTGAACTTTTCTATAGCGTTTTAAACACTTTTTTTGACGAATGTGTTCCTGACAGGCTTCCTCCAAAGCTAAACAGGCCTCCTTGGTTTAACAACGCGCTTCAAAGACTTAAAAATTCTTAAATCCAACACTTATAAAAAGTATAAAAAATCGGGTAAGCCATCTGATTTTTCGAAATATGTGGTGGCTCGTTCAGATTTTAATGTTCACAACAGTCATTGCTATTCTATGTATTTAAATCGATGTAAGTTCGAATTTTCAAATGATCCGAAGCAGTTTTATAACTTTGTTAATGCCAAGCGTAAGTCTTCTGCATTGCCTTCATTGGTACGTTTAAACTCCAAACTTCTTATAGTTCGGCTGCTTGGTCAAATTCTATCTACCCTAACCCCTTAAATAGGGCTAATTGTATTTTTATACCCTTGCAGAGGGTATTATAATATCAGTCAGATATTGTAACGCAGTGAAGGAGACGTTTCCGACTACATAAAGTATATATATTCTTGATCAGCACCAATATCCGAGTCCATCTAGCCATGTCCGTCTGTCCGTCTGTCCGTTTCTATGCGAACTAGTCTCTCAGTTTTAAAGCTATCGCAATGAAACTTTCCCAAAAGCCTTCTTTCTATTGCAGGTAGTACATATGTCGGAGCGAGCCGGATCGGACCACTATATCTTAAGGCTCCCATAGGAATAGTAAGATTTTTTTATTTTAAATTTTATGTAGACGTGTTGATTTTGAACAATTAGAAATTATGACAACCAAAACGTATTCAGTTCAGTTGAGTTCAAAGTGTTCATGTGTTCAGTTCAGTGCTCAGAGTTAAGTTCAAAGCTAATAATAATAATAAATAATAAAAAAGTTTTCGGTTCAGCTTAACGCTAAAACAGATCAACGTTAAAACAGTTTCTTGTTCGGCTCAACAATATCAAAAGTTTTATTGAAAAATTGTTAAAAATTTCTACAAATTATTCAAAATGCCGCCACTGTATATCGTTAACAATTAGTGCCTTAAAATACTCTAAAGAAAACGGAACAAAGCGTTAAGTTCACTGTTAAAAATAAAAATGTACATTGCTTTCTTTGACTTTTTATTTTAACTGCAAGTGTATATAAACTTCGGCTTGCCGAAGTTAGCTTCCTTTCTTGTTACCCCTGTAATTACCGAAAGTTCTCTCTTAAAGGACTTAGAAACAACAACGCCAACGTATTCTCCCAGTCCAGATGGACTCCCTGGGTGTGTGCTTAAGTTTTGTGCTTCAACCATTTGTAAACCGATTCTTAAACTTTTTCATTTGTCTATTTCATCATCAGTTTTTCCAACTATCTGGAAGGACTCTTTCACTCCACAAAAAGGGTGCGAAGGTGGATGCCCAGAATTATAGAGATATTTCTAAATTGTCGGCAATTCCTAAAGCATTTGAACGTATTATTACTTCTCATTTGCAAAATTTATGTTCGTCGCTAATATCACCGTGTCAGCATGGTTTTGTTAAGCGAAGATCGACCACCTCCAACCTTCTTGAATTGTCATCAATTGTAATAAATGGATTTATGAATAAAATGCAGACTGACGTAATATATACAGATTTTAGTAAGACCTTTGGCTCTGTTAACTACTCTCTCCTTTTATTCAAATTAGATCAGCTTGGGTTTCCATGTAATCTTTTAACTTGGATTTCAAGTTATTTGAATGGGATGACTCAGAGGGTTATATTTAAGATCGCTGTTTCTAAAATTATCCACGTGGCATCTGGAGTGGCCCAGGGTAGTCATTTGGGCCCTTTGCTGTTTACTTTATTTATTAACAATCTTCCCTCTATCGTAGCACATTCTCGTGTACTAATGTACGCTGATGATGTTAAGCTTTGTTTATCTTATAAAGACATAGGGTCAGGTTTCAACTTACAGTCGGATATTGATTGTTTTCAGGGGTGGTGTGAGTACAACCTTTTAAATTTGAACTGCCTTAAATGCAACGTTATGACTTTTTATAGGGGTACTCCAACGTTTATTAGTTATTCTCTTCAAAATACACCACTCGACCGTATATATTCAATTAACGCTTTAGGTGTTCTTCTCGACCCAAAACTTAAATTTGACTGCCACATGATGGCCACTGTCAATAAAGCTATGAGTGTTCTTGGGTTTATAAAGCGTTGGTCAAAAGAATTTGATTACCCTTATACAATCAGATTATTATTTACCTCCCTTGTCCGTCCTATTTTGGAATATTGTTCTTCAGTTTGGAGTCCACAATATCAAGTGCACATCGACCGTTTTGAGTCGGTACAAAAGAAGTTTCTTCTTTTTGCCCTTCGTAGTTTGAACTGGGATCAAAACGTAAGGCTACCTTCCTACCAGAGTAGATTACTATTGCTTAATTTACCTACACTTGAAAACCGTAGAATAATGCTTGGTACTATTTTTATGCAAAATCTTATAAGAGGTGATATTGATTCTGTAGAACTGGTAAACCGTTTAACTTTTAATGTTCCCGTTAGACTAACACGAAATTATTACTCTCTTAATTTGCCTCGATGTACATCTATGTTAAAATTATAACAATCTTTATCATTTAATTTGCACTTCAACATCTATCCCTGTATTAAAAACTAAAATTTTATCTCATTTGCTTCAATCTTAGTTGTAGCCTTTATAATCTATATGTGTCCCGTCTCTATTTGTTTCATGAATTTTCCTCGCGAACTCGCATTTTTGCCCTAATTGATAAAGGGTCCCGCGCGTAACAAGTACGTGCTTGGTATCGTTGGGCCACTTGTTTGTACTGCTCGTAGTGCATCAACGTCCATCATATAAAGGACCCACTTAGGTCAGCCATTAGGAACCGAAGGTCAGAATCGGAATCACCCATACGCGAAGGGACCAACCAATAGTGACTACAATAGCCGCTACATACCACAAAAACAATGTTTGTGCCTACGAGAATGTAAACACACAGATGGGTCTACCGAGGAACGGTGATAATTCGCACTGTCGGCACGGAGACGCTTTGGAGTTACGAGGCCTCTTCCCGGAGGTCAGAAAGTAAGACCGCGGAGTTATAAGATGGGTTGATAACTGATTTATTGTGAAGTTGGTACATGCTTTTATACTAATTGAAGATGCGGAAGCTTGGACCGAATAGCAAAGTCAGGTGTGTTATAGAGTAGGTCAGTGAAATTGATTACTGTAACAATTACTGTACTTCCCGGAGGTCAGAAAGTAAGACGGCGGAGTTATAAAATTGGTTGATAACTGATTTATTGTGAAGTTGTTACATGCTTTTATACTAATTGGAGATGCGGAAATTTGGACAGAATAGCAAAGTCAGGTGTGTTTTAGAGTAGGTCAGTGAAATTGATTACTGTAACAGAATGCGTAGTTGTTCGGCTGACACTGCAGAAAGTGCTGACTGCTTGGCGGGTCTTGACTTTGTGGAAGGTTCTGACTGCTGCACGTCTTTCGCTTAATTCTGCTCCTGTCCTGCACTCGTCTCCACTCCAATCTCTGTGTCCTGCAGATCTCACCGTTGCAGTCTCAGCCTTGGCCTAGCGTCTTGACTCTGGTATCTTGATCTGGGCGTTGAGCACTCGGCTTCCTCTTGCGATGGTTCAAAGTCCACGGCTTTACCGTTCGACCTTATTGCCCTTTGGCGGCGTGGGTCCAAGGTCCAGCGCGGTACCGTTAATTTACGGTCTCTCCGCTTTGGCCGGGTTCAAGGTCCAGTATTTACCGGTGGACCTGAATGCCCTTGGATTCTGCCGCCTTCTCGCTGCCTTCGCTGTTGCTAGGGGCTCTCCTGCCTCGAGATTTGTGGGGACTTTTACGACTCCTCACAACATATAATTGTACTGATTTATACAACTGCATGGATATTGAAAGTGCAATTGAACTTTTCTATAGCGTTTTAAACACTTTTCTTGACGAATGCGTTCCTGACAGGCTTCCTCCAAAGCTAAACAGACCTCCTTGGTTTAACAACGCGCTTCAAAGACTTAAAAATCTTAAATCCAACACTTATAAAAAGTATAAAAAATCGGGTAAGCCATCTGATTTTTCGAAATATGTGGTGGCTCGTTCAGATTTTAATGTTCACAACAGTCATTGCTATTCTATGTATTTAAATCGATGTAAGTTCGAATTTTCAAATGATCCGAAGCAGTTTTATAACTTTGTTAATGCCAAGCGTAAGTCTTCTGCATTGCCTTCATTGGTACGTTTAAACTCCAAACTTCTTATAGTTCGGCTGCTTGGTCAAATTCTATCTACCCTAACCCCTTAAATAGGGCTAATTGTATTTTTATACCCTTGCGGAGGGTATTATAATATCAGTCAGATATTGTAACGCAGTGAAGGAGACGTTTCCGACTACATAAAGTATATATATTCTTGATCAGCACCAATATCCGAGTCCATCTAGCCATGTCCGTCTGTCCGTCTGTCCGTTTCTATGCGAACTAGTCTCTCAGTTTTAAAGCTATCGCAATGAAACTTTCCCAAAAGCCTTCTTTCTATTGCAGGTAGTACATATGTCGGAGCGAGCCGGATCGGACCACTATATCTTAAGGCTCCCATAGGAATAGTAAGATTTTTTTATTTTAAATTTTATGTAGACGTGTTGATTTTGAACAATTAGAAATTATGACAACCAAAACGTATTCAGTTCAGTTGAGTTCAAAGTGTTCATGTGTTCAGTTCAGTGCTCAGAGTTAAGTTCAAAGCTAATAATAATAATAAATAATAAAAAAGTTTTCGGTTCAGCTTAACGCTAAAACAGATCAACGTGAAAACAGTTTCTTGTTCGGCTCAACAATATCAAAAGTTTTATTGAAAAATTGTTAAAAATTTCTACAAATTATTCAAAATGCCGCCACTGTATATCGTTAACAATTAGTGCCTTAAAATACTCTAAAGAAAACGGAACAAAGCGTTAAGTTCACTGTTAAAAATAAAAATGTACATTGCTTTCTTTGACTTTTTATTTTAACTGCAAGTGTATATAAACTTCGGCTTGCCGAAGTTAGCTTCCTTTCTTGTTACCCCTGTAATTACCGAAAGTTCTCTCTTAAAGGACTTAGAAACAACAACGCCAACGTATTCTCCCAGTCCAGATGGACTCCCTGGGTGTGTGCTTAAGTTTTGTGCTTCAACCATTTGTAAACCGATTCTTAAACTTTTTCATTTGTCTATTTCATCATCAGTTTTTCCAACTATCTGGAAGGACTCTTTCACTCCACAAAAAGGGTGCGAAGGTGGATGCCCAGAATTATAGAGATATTTCTAAATTGTCGGCAATTCCTAAAGCATTTGAACGTATTATTACTTCTCATTTGCAAAATTTATGTTCGTCGCTAATATCACCGTGTCAGCATGGTTTTGTTAAGCGAAGATCGACCACCTTCAACCTTCTTGAATTGTCATCAATTGTAATAAATGGATTTATGAATAAAATGCAGACTGACGTAATATATACAGATTTTAGTAAGACCTTTGGCTCTGTTAACTACTCTCTCCTTTTATTCAAATTAGCTCAGCTTGGGTTTCCATGTAATCTTTTAACTTGGATTTCAAGTTATTTGAATGGGATGACTCAGAGGGTTATATTTAAGAACGCTGTTTCTAAAATTATCCACGTGGCATCTGGAGTGGCCCAGGGTAGTCATTTGGGCCCTTTGCTGTTTACTTTATTTATTAACGATCTTCCCTCTATCGTAGCACATTCTCGTGTACTAATGTACGCTGATGATGTTAAGCTTTGTTTATCTTATAAAGACATAGGGTCAGGTTTCAACTTACAGTCGGATATTGATTGTTTTCAGGGGTGGTGTGAGTACAACCTTTTAAATTTGAACTGCCTTAAATGCAACGTTATGACTTTTTATAGGGGTACTCCAACGTTTATTAGTTATTCTCTTCAAAATACACCACTCGACCGTATATATTCAATTAACGCTTTAGGTGTTCTTCTCGACCCAAAACTTAAATTTGACTGCCACATGATGGCCACTGTCAATAAAGCTATGAGTGTTCTTGGGTTTATAAAGCGTTGGTCAAAAGAATTTGATGACCCTTATACAATCAGATTATTATTTACCTCCCTTGTCCGTCCTATTTTGGAATATTGTTCTTCAGTTTGGAGTCCACAATATCAAGTGCACATCGACCGTTTTGAGTCGGTACAAAAGAAGTTTCTTCTTTTTGCCCTTCGTAGTTTGAACTGGGATCAAAACGTAAGGCTACCTTCCTACCAGAGTAGATTACTATTGCTTAATTTACCTACACTTGAAAACCGTAGAATAATGCTTGGTACTATTTTTATGCAAAATCTTATAAGAGGTGATATTGATTCTGTAGAACTGGTAAACCGTTTAACTTTTAATGTTCCCGTTAGACTAACACGAAATTATTACTCTCTTAATTTGCCTCGATGTACATCTATGTTAAAATTATAACAATCTTTATCATTTAATTTGCACTTCAACATCTATCCCTGTATTAAAAACTAAAATTTTATCTCATTTGCTTCAATCTTAGTTGTAGCCTTTATAATCTATATGTGTCCCGTCTCTATTTGTTTCATGAATTTTCCTCGCGAACTCGCATTTTTGCCCTAATTGATAAAGGGTCCCGCGCGTAACAAGTACGTGCTTGGTATCGTTGGGCCACTTGTTTGTACTGCTCGTAGTGCATCAACGTCCATCATATAAAGGACCCACTTAGGTCAGCCATTAGGAACCGAAGGTCAGAATCGGAATCACCCATACGCGAAGGGACCAACCAATAGTGACTACAATAGCCGCTACATACCACAAAAACAATGTTTGTGCCTACGAGAATGTAAACACACAGATGGGTCTACCGAGGAACGGTGATAATTCGCACTGTCGGCACGGAGACGCTTTGGAGTTACGAGGCCTCTTCCCGGAGGTCAGAAAGTAAGACCGCGGAGTTATAAGATGGGTTGATAACTGATTTATTGTGAAGTTGGTACATGCTTTTATACTAATTGAAGATGCGGAAGCTTGGACCGAATAGCAAAGTCAGGTGTGTTATAGAGTAGGTCAGTGAAATTGATTACTGTAACAATTACTGTACTTCCCGGAGGTCAGAAAGTAAGACGGCGGAGTTATAAAATGGGTTGATAACTGATTTATTGTGAAGTTGTTACATGCTTTTATACTAATTGGAGATGCGGAAGTTTGGACAGAATAGCAAAGTCAGGTGTGTTTTAGAGTAGGTCAGTGAAATTGATTACTGTAACAGAATGCGTAGTTGTTCGGCTGACACTGCAGAAAGTGCTGACTGCTTGGCGGGTCTTGACTTTGTGGAAGGTTCTGACTGCTGCTGGGGGGCGTAAGAAACTTTCAGTTGTTTTGCATAGGAAGCAATTATTTGTTTCTAGATTTACCCCGGATACCAAATTGCAGGATATTGCAGTGGAACAATTTCGATTTTCGTACGCCCGTAGGATATCGTCTTTTAAAATATTTTCTCCGCCTGATGTGTTTAATGTACTACTTTCTGAAAGCTTTTGGCTTAATGATGATTTGGTAATAAAAGAATTTGTTTTGTTGTGGGTGATTTTAATCTCCCTAATATCTCTAGGTCTCTTCCCACTGACTCACTTGTCGCTACACCTTTATCCGCCCATGATTTTGTGGATGGCCTTTTAGAATTATCGTTACAGCAAGTAAGCTTTATACAAAATTCATTAAATAGACAATTAGATTTAGTATTTGTTTTAGATCCGCATGAAGTCACGGTATCTAGAATTGACGCACTTGCTGTACCTGAAGACCGATATCATCCAACATTGGAATTGACAATTTGCATCCCCTGTACTGATACCCTTTCTCCTTTAGTTCCTCAAACTAAAATGAGATGCTTTCGTAAATGTTCAACTGTTTGATCGCTACGTAAACGCCGCGACTAGCTCAGAGATATTGTGTGTTCGTCCCACCAAATTTGTATTGCGTGACTGCCCGTGACCCAAGAAAATGCAGAGATATCCGATTGGGACAAATCGGAAAACTTTATAAAGTTTTTCTTTACGCTGGAATTGGTTTCTTCGTCAGCTGGCTGTTGCGGCTCGCCTGGTCGCCGACGTGCCTTCCTCGGCTCAAGATTCACTTCGTGCGATTCTCGGCGGCGCTCTCCGACGGCGTCGCTGCTCTCGTCTCCCTTCGTGCTACTTGTCGACTCCTGCGGCATCGTTCTCCAACGGCGTCTCTCCAGTTCCACCCGGCTTGTAGGACTCAAAATTCTGTACAACCTTCCTTTCGGGTCCGACCAGAATGATCCTGGGATCACCTGTTTCGTCGTGTTCCCTGGGGTCGGTCTGGCTCTAGCCTGAGAAACAAATGTCCCGACAGGTCAAATCCGAGGATTCAGCCTTATCGTCAGCCCACCGTGACCCCGACGCTCAACTTGCCGGTAGCACGTCTTTCGCTTAATTCTGCTCCTGTCCTGCACTCGTCTCCACTCCAATCTCTGTGTCCTGCAGATCTCACCGTTGCAGTCTCAGCCTTGGCCTAGCGTCTTGACTCTGGTATCTTGATCTGGGCGTTGAGCACTCGGCTTCCTCTTTGCGATGGTTCAAAGTCCACGGCTTTACCGTTCGACCTTATTGCCCTTTGGCGGCGTGGGTCCAAGGTCCAGCGCGGTACCGTTAATTTACGGTCTCTCCGCTTTGGCCGGGTTCAAGGTCCAGTATTTACCGGTGGACCTGAATGCCCTTGGATTCTGCCGCCTTCTCGCTGCCTTCGCTGTTGCTAGGGGCTCTCCTGCCTCGAGATTTGTGGGGACTTTTACGGCTCCTCACAAGATATTGAAAGTGAAATTGAACTTTTCTATAGCGTTTTAAACACTTTTTTTGACGAATGTGTTCCTGACAGGCTTCCTCCAAAGCTAAACAGGCCTCCTTGGTTTGCTTCAACAATGCGCTTCAAAGACTTAAAAATTCTTAAAGTTTTTAACCGCTTTTACTTTGTCGTGGCCTGGCCAAACTTTTCCATTCGCAACTTCGTGGCCTAAGAATGCATGAAGTTACGGTATCTAGAATTGACCCACTTGTTGTACCTAAAGACCGATATCATCCAACATTGGAATTGAGAATTGGCCTCCCCTGTACTAATACCCTTTATCCTTTAGTTCCTCAAAATAAAACGAGATGCTTTCGAAAATGTGACTATAAGAAACTAAATTACATGATTTCGCAATATAATTGTACTGATTTATACAACTGCATGGATATTGAAAGTGCAATTGAACTTTTCTATAGCGTTTTAAACACTTTTCTTGACGAATGCGTTCCTGACAGGCTTCCTCCAAAGCTAAACAGACCTCCTTGGTTTAACAACGCGCTTCAAAGACTTAAAAATCTTAAATCCAACACTTATAAAAAGTATAAAAAATCGGGTAAGCCATCTGATTTTTCGAAATATGTGGTGGCTCGTTCAGATTTTAATGTTCACAACAGTCATTGCTATTCTATGTATTTAAATCGATGTAAGTTCGAATTTTCAAATGATCCGAAGCAGTTTTATAACTTTGTTAATGCCAAGCGTAAGTCTTCTGCATTGCCTTCATTGGTACGTTTAAACTCCAAACTTCTTATAGTTCGGCTGCTTGGTCAAATTCTATCTACCCTAACCCCTTAAATAGGGCTAATTGTATTTTTATACCCTTGCGGAGGGTATTATAATATCAGTCAGATATTGTAACGCAGTGAAGGAGACGTTTCCGACTACATAAAGTATATATATTCTTGATCAGCACCAATATCCGAGTCCATCTAGCCATGTCCGTCTGTCCGTTTCTATGCGAACTAGTCTCTCAGTTTTAAAGCTATCGCAATGAAACTTTCCCAAAAGCCTTCTTTCTATTGCAGGTAGTACATATGTCGGAGCGAGCCGGATCGGACCACTATATCTTAAGGCTCCCATAGGAATAGTAAGATTTTTTTATTTTAAATTTTATGTAGACGTGTTGATTTTGAACAATTAGAAATTATGACAACCAAAAAGTATTCAGTTCAGTTGAGTTCAAAGTGTTCATTTGTTCAGTTCAGTGCTCAGAGTTAAGTTCAAAGCTAATAATAATAATAAATAATAAAAAAGTTTTCGGTTCAGCTTAACGCTAAAACAGATCAACGTGAAAACAGTTTCTTGTTCGGCTCAACAATATCAAAAGTTTTATTGAAAAATTGTTAAAAATTTCTACAAATTATTCAAAATGCCGCCACTGTATATCGTTAACAATTAGTGCCTTAAAATACTCTAAAGAAAACGGAACAAAGCGTTAAGTTCACTGTTAAAAATAAAAATGTACATTGCTTTCTTTGACTTTTTATTTTAACTGCAAGTGTATATAAACTTCGGCTTGCCGAAGTTAGCTTCCTTTCTTGTTACCCCTGTAATTACCGAAAGTTCTCTCTTAAAGGACTTAGAAACAACAACGCCAACGTATTCTCCCAGTCCAGATGGACTCCCTGGGTGTGTGCTTAAGTTTTGTGCTTCAACCATTTGTAAACCGATTCTTAAACTTTTTCATTTGTCTATTTCATCATCAGTTTTTCCAACTATCTGGAAGGACTCTTTCACTCCACAAAAAGGGTGCGAAGGTGGATGCCCAGAATTATAGAGATATTTCTAAATTGTCGGCAATTCCTAAAGCATTTGAACGTATTATTACTTCTCATTTGCAAAATTTATGTTCGTCGCTAATATCACCGTGTCAGCATGGTTTTGTTAAGCGAAGATCGACCACCTCCAACCTTCTTGAATTGTCATCAATTGTAATAAATGGATTTATAAATAAAATGCAGACTGACGTAATAAATACAGATTTTGGTAAGACCTTTGGCTTTGTTAACTACTCTCTCCTTTTATTCAAATTAGATCAGCTTGGGTTTCCATGTAATCTTTTAACTTGGATTTCAAGTTATTTGAATGGGATGACTCAGAGGGTTATATTTAAGAACGCTGTTTCTAAAATTATCCACGTGGCATCTGGAGTGGCCCAGGGTAGTCATTTGGGCCCTTTGCTGTTTACTTTATTTATTAACGATCTTCCCTCTATCGTAGCACATTCTCGTGTACTAATGTACGCTGATGATGTTAAGCTTTGTTTATCTTATAAAGACATAGGGTCAGGTTTCAACTTACAGTCGGATATTGATTGTTTTCAGGGGTGGTGTGAGTACAACCTTTTAAATTTGAACTGCCTTAAATGCAACGTTATGACTTTTTATAGGGGTACTCCAACGTTTATTAGTTATTCTCTTCAAAATACACCACTCGACCGTATATATTCAATTAACGCTTTAGGTGTTCTTCTCGACCCAAAACTTAAATTTGACTGCCACATGATGGCCACTGTCAATAAAGCTATGAGTGTTCTTGGGTTTATAAAGCGTTGGTCAAAAGAATTTGATGACCCTTATACAATCAGATTATTATTTACCTCCCTTGTCCGTCCTATTTTGGAATATTGTTCTTCAGTTTGGAGTCCACAATATCAAGTGCACATCGACCGTTTTGAGTCGGTACAAAAGAAGTTTCTTCTTTTTGCCCTTCGTAGTTTGAACTGGGATCAAAACGTAAGGCTACCTTCCTACCAGAGTAGATTACTATTGCTTAATTTACCTACACTTGAAAACCGTAGAATAATGCTTGGTACTATTTTTATGCAAAATCTTATAAGAGGTGATATTGATTCTGTAGAACTGGTAAACCGTTTAACTTTTAATGTTCCCGTTAGACTAACACGAAATTATTACTCTCTTAATTTGCCTCGATGTACATCTATGTTAAAATTATAACAATCTTTATCATTTAATTTGCACTTCAACATCTATCCCTGTATTAAAAACTAAAATTTTATCTCATTTGCTTCAATCTTAGTTGTAGCCTTTATAATCTATATGTGTCCCGTCTCTATTTGTTTCATGAATTTTCCTCGCGAACTCGCATTTTTGCCCTAATTGATAAAGGGTCCCGCGCGTAACAAGTACGTGCTTGGTATCGTTGGGCCACTTGTTTGTACTGCTCGTAGTGCATCAACGTCCATCATATAAAGGACCCACTTAGGTCAGCCATTAGGAACCGAAGGTCAGAATCGGAATCACCCATACGCGATGGGACCAACCAATAGTGACTACAATAGCCGCTAAATACCACAAAAACAATGTTTGTGCCTACGAGAATGTAAACACACAGATGGGTCTACCGAGGAACGGTGATAATTCGCACTGTCGGCACGGAGACGCTTTGGAGTTACGAGGCCTCTTCCCGGAGGTCAGAAAGTAAGACCGATGAGTTATAAGATGGGTTGATAACTGATTTATTGTGAAGTTGGTACATGCTTTCATACTAATTGGAGATGCGGAAGCTTGGACCGAATAGCAAAGTCAGGTGTGTTATAGAGTAGGTCAGTGAAATTGATTACTGTAACAATTACTGTACTTCCCGGAGGTCAGAAAGTATGACCGCGGAGTTATAAGATGGGTTGATAACTGATTTATTGTGAAGTTGGTACATGCTTTTATACTAATTGGAGATGCGGAAGTTTGGACAGAATAGCAAAGTCAGGTGTGTTCTAGAGTAGGTCAGTGAAATTGATTACTGTAACAGAATGCGTAGTTGTTCGGCTGACACTGCAGAAAGTGCTGACTGCTTGGCGGGTCTTGACTTTGTGGAATATGCTGATCAGTACGTATTACCAGCCATTGGTGCAACTGGGCGCCTGGTACTGTTACCAATTTGGAGACTGCTTGATTTGTTGGTGCTGGTCATGTTTAGCAACATTGTGTATGAACATTCTCCCCCCCATTGAGGGGTACCCTCAATTAAGGTGTGATGTCGGTTAGCAGCTAACAAATCAATAAATGCGAGGTATTTCTCCGTCAGCTGTCGAGGCTCAAGCTTCTGAGTAACGTCCTTCAACTTTTCTTTTTGCTGCTGGGTGCTCCCCTTTGACGAGAGGACTGAAATTGTATCATCAAAGAACTTGATCAAATGGGCTTTACAGTATGAGACCTTCCTGTAACAATTAGATTGTTTTAGGTTAAATGTATAAATATTTTTAACAATTCAGAAATCTTGGAGTTTAAAGGTTAATGAGAAGGTGCGCTTATTTTCGTAGTTAATTCATTTGATTGTCGTAGCCTCGCGTGGTTAATATGCTGAATAATAACTTGAATAATAACTTGGCGCCGCGTTTTAGGATCCATTTCTTGAAAACGAATACATGCCCTTATGTAATGTGGCTCTAGGTGGCAAATCTTGCAGCTCTCATCGTTGTTGACTGATGGATTACGGAGTGTTGCTGTAGGTTGTGCGTTTATCGTCTCAAACATGCAAGCGCGGCGCTCAATAAACGTCAGTACACTCTTTAAGGCTGGAATTTCAGTTGGAGCATCAATTTCAGGTATCGTGGTCTAGTTTTCTCCTGATGAGAAGACCAAAGATTGGATCCCATGATTTCGTGCTGATATCGAGGTTTTTGAGTGTGCTTAAAGTCTTCTGTACTGTATCGTGTAGTGCTCGAAGCTGGTGTGCAGTCCCGTTGATGGGCATGTGATCGACTATTTTCCCTATTGCAACAAACACTAATATTTTGCCGTTTTGGTACCTCAGTTTTAGTCTTTCCCAGGTGTCCTTATATCCAGCTTGTGAGAAGGCTGTATCCGTCGAAATGTTCCTTGATTCACCGCATAGAGAGCTTTGAAGAATGTGTAGCTTCTGGCTGGCCGAGTATGGCTTATTATGGACTAGTTATACAAATAAGTCGTGGAATCGGGGCCAATCTAGATATTCGCCATTAAATTCGGGAATCTTGATTGGTGGGAGCGATAGATTTAGGCTTATTTGTGCTTCGTTTTCTCTAAGTAAGGTCATTTCATATTCTTCGTATAATGTCCAGAATCGACCTATTTCTGCTTCGGCGGTGGCCACTGCTCCAGGTATACTATCGATTTCTTCGTGGGCCTCTCTCAATATTTCGCATTGGAGCTCCAGATGTCGTTGTAGCGCAGGGGTGATTGTTTGCGCCGTTGACGCCAGAATTAAAGATGATTCTAATTCGTTGCATCGTCTCTGTAGTTGTCGGATAGCAAAATCCATCGATGTGTCAGTGGTTATGTGTTTGACTACCGGTCCTTTGTGTTGTTCTGTGTTCGCCGCGGAGCTTTCTGAGGGCCACTTCCTGGTGGGATGTTGTCTTTCTTCTTTAATGCCGCTAATCTTGAGGCATATTCCTCTCCGGTAGGTAATGCCGCTTTCTCAACCTCTTCGTCTAGGTCACAAAACTGCTGCCAGAGATCATTTAACTGGCTTAGCCGATCGACATAATAGCCGTCTCGTTTGCGTCGTTCGCTCGAATCCTTGCTATAATTCTTTATGACCTGTTGGATTTGCCCTTGTCAAGTAGACGATTGTGTAAATCTACTCTGCTTTGACTTGTTTCTATGAATGAGATCGACATAATGTTTGTAGTCACTACTCGTGTTTTGGAGATGACGAATCCTTTGAAGCTTGATGATGCTCGGTATTCTAGGAAGCTGGATAGGCCGGATGGGGTGAATGATCCTGTGGAGCTGGAGGAAGCTGCGGTTCCCAAATTGGGTGGTTGATCCTGTGAAGCTGGATAAATCTGCGTATCCTGTGAAGCTGGATGAGCTGTCTATCCTGTGAAGCTGGATGAGCTATGCTGTCCTGTGAAGCTGGATAAGCTGCGGTCCCAAATTGGGTGGTCGATCCTGTGAAGCTGGATAAAGCTGCGTATCCTGTGGAGCTGGATGAGCTGGGTATCCTGTGAAGCTGGATAAGCTGTGTATCCTGTGAAGCTAAATAAGCTATGCTATCCTGTGAAGCTGGATAAAGCTGAGTGTGAACTTAACCGTGCTTCTCACCAGTTAGAGGTTCAGTCTTGGAGTTCAAGGGGTTGCTGGGTGTGATCCTTTGTTGGTAAAGGATCACGTCGGGGTCACCAATGTTTGTGCCTACGCGAATGTAAACACACAGACGGGTCTACCGAGGAACAGTGATAATTCGCACTGTCGGCACGGAGACGCTTTGGAGTTACGAGGCCTTTTCCCGGAGGTCAGAAAGTAAGACCGCGGAGTTATAAGATGGGTTGATAACTGATTTATTGTGAAGTTGGTACATGCGGAAGTTTGGACAGAATAGCAAAGCCCGGTGTGTGCTAGAGTTGGTGAGTGAAATTGATTACTGTAACAGATTGCGTAGTTGTTCGGCTGACACTGCAGAAAATGCTGACTGCTTGGCGGGTCTTGACATTGTGGAATATGCTGATCAGTACGTATTACCAGCCATTGGTGCAACTGGGCGCCTGGTACTGTTACCAATTTGGTGACTGCTTGATTTGTTGGTGCTGGTCATGTTTGGCAACATTGTGTATGAACAAACAAAACTATAATAATGGCAACAACGCCAACAACACCAACAATGACAATAATGGTCGCTTTACACAGCGTCAACAAAATTACAACAATAATAATAGAGGGCGTTCTCCACTGCGCCAACAGAACTTTAACAACAATAATAATAAACGCTTCACACGTCAACATAATTCCAATACCGATAGTAATGGTCGATACAATAAACAAAATTTGGGAACCCCTTCCATAATAACGGAAAACAAGATAAGACCTTTAACCACCAAGATAGGAATGATGATGGAAATTTTTGCTAGAAGTCTCGGGAAGCCAGTCGGGTACATAAGCAAGAAGACTCACGGATCTTCCTTGCCTTTTGTTTTTCAATCACCAAACTCCAGGGTGTCAAACCCTCCCAAATTCCTTATAGACACTGGATCTACATACTCATTCATAAATCCAGCACTTATTAATAAAGACCACATCAAAAAACTAACCTCCGATATTAATATCCACACTGTACTCAGTACATTACAAATTGGGGAATATACAGATAGAATAAATTTCCATTTATTCGAAGAAATGCCCAATTTTAAGTTCTTACTGTTCAATTTCCACCCCCCTACTTCAATGGTCTCCTAGGCATGGATTTCCTATCTGGCCTAAATGCGAAAATAAACTTTGCCGACTCCATATTAGAAACACCAGAAACCGCCATCCCAATCCTCACAAGGGCTAACCCTGTAGACTCATTACATACCCTGCCACAATATACCAAAATGCGATTACCGCTCCCAGTAAATTTCATGGAGGGAGACTTTATATACGAAACCACGAATTTGGATAATCAAATTTCCATAACAGGTGGCTTATACACCGCAATCGCAGGATCCGCTTAGTCTGCAATAACTCAGACCAGATTGAAACACTGTACCTCGAAGAACCGTTACAGGCAGAAGAGTTCTCTCCACGAACCCACCAATACTTAAACTGCATGTGCGCAGCAACAGATACAGAACAACCAGGCGACCAAAAATTAAACATTCAGATGGAACACCTCAACAACGAAGAAAAACAACAAATACTTAAACTATGCAAGTCGTTCAAAAAACTCTTTCACAACGAAAACAATCAACTAACGTTCTCGAACGCAGTCAAACACTCTATATCAACAACAGATAACATTCCAATTCACACAAAATCTTACCGATACCCATTTGTACAAAAAGACGAAGTTCAAAAACAAATTTTAAAAATGCTCGAACAAAACATTATTGTAAACAGCCATTCCACCTGGAGTGCACCCGTCTGGGAAAAGAAAAGTGATATCACAGGCGAAAAAAAGTGGCGCTTGGTAATCGATTTTCGGAAATTAAGTGAGAAAATTGTCTCTGATAGATACCCTATCCCGAACATTGCAGATATACTAGACAGCATAGGAAAGACGATGTATTTCACAACATTAGACTTTGCAAGTGGCTATCACCAAATTCAACTGAACCCACGTTTTGGATAACGTCTTAGGTGACTTAGTCGGGAACGTGTGTCTAGTCTATCTCGACGAAATAATAGTATTCTCACCCTCACTGCAAAAACATATATCGGATTTTAAATCTGTATTCACAATACTAAAAAACGCAAATATAAAAATCCAACCGAGCAAGTGTAACTTTTTAAGGAAGGAAATCGACTTCCTTGGCCACATCGTCACCCAAGAAGAAGTCAAACCAAACCCACTTAAAATTCAAGCCATCAAGGACTTCCCCTGCCCGAAGACAACTCGGGAAAATAAGTCATTTTTAGGACTCTTGGGGTATTACAGGAAATTTATAAAGGACTTTGCGAAAATAACCAAACCCATAACGAGACATAACAAAAGGAAAGAAGTCAATAATAATAGATGAGGAATTTAAACAAGCAGTCGAAACGTCGAAAGATCTTCTTTGTAATGATCCCATACTAATATACCCTGATTTTAACAAACCATTCACGTTGACCTCAGACACAAATAATTATGCAATAGGCTCTGGGTTGTCACAAGGCCCAGACACTAATGACAGACCCATATCCTTTGCCAGCAGGACACTATCGGACGCGGAAATCCGCTATTCTACGATAGAGAAAGATATGCTAGCTATCATTTGGTCTGTAGGTCACTTCAGACCATACCTCTTCGGGCGTAGATTCAAAATAGTCACGGACCATAAGCCATTAATCTGGCTAGGAAATCTGAATGGCCAGAATCCAAAACTACTTCGATGGAAAACTTTCCGGGCTCAGCAGAATTGAGCCAAACTTGAATATAAACGAAGACCCACAAGTTATAACAAACGCTTCACAACCACTAAGGGCCGGTTTCTCGAGTGCCGGCTAACATTTCTCGAACAGATAAAGTCCCTGCTAAGGCATTTTGGCTTTCTTGAGCATTAATGTGAGAGCTAACTTTGACAGGGACTTGGAGTCTCTGCTAAGCGTTTTCGGCTCGATAAAACGACAGCTGATTTCCCAAAGCCAACTATGAGGAAGAAACGAAATCACAGCTGACTTTGCCTTTGTCTTATACCCAAACAGCTGATAGAATAATCAAAGCACGCCATTTTTTGCGCCTTACAGCTCGATTCTATGCGTTAACAGCACTCTGTAATTGTTTCTCGATCAGATAAATTAAAGGAGTCGAGAAAGCCGATTTGCTTTTACGAACAGTTTATCTGGTCTTTAAGTTTTTTGGACAGATAGCTATCAGGGACTTTGACATGGACTCGAGAAACCGGCCCTAAATCACTTCAATAATCAAATAATATTTCGTACCGGATCAACATCGTCAAAACAAGTAGAAACACCATTTGCCAATAAAACAAGACACATAATAAAAGAACCCATGCATACTTTCGACTCCATTACAAACACCCTTCAAACAATACTGAAACCGAATAAAACATTCGCAATATTTGCACCAGAAGATATTTTCAAAATAATAGAAGAATCTTATAATAACAATTTCTTCGAAAATGACTTATACAAAATTTCACGCTGCAAAATATGGCTAACCGAAATAGCCAATCCCCATGACCAGGAAAACAAAATTCGTGAATACCACTTTAACACCAATCATAGGGGTATAGATGAAACATATAACCATCTAAAAAGGGACATTTATTTTCCGCATTTAAAAGACATTATCACAAAAATTATAAAAAATTGCGATACCTGCTTAATCCTCAAGTACGATAGACACCCCCATAGACCATTGATGCAAACCCCAACCGCCCCAGAGGGACCATTGGCGGTCGTCCACATAGATTTATATTTCATTAACAATACTTGTAACCTCACCTTTATCGACAATATCTCCAAGCTAGCGAAAGCCCACCATGTTAGCAATAGGAATTCAATAAAAGTCGCCGATTCCCTATTACAATTCATAAGTCACTACGGCTCACCAAAGGAAATAGTTTTCGACCAGGGCGCGGAATTTTCGGGCAGCCTTTTCAACGACCTCTTAACCCAATTCCAAATAACAGCTCATAAAACTTCATTCCAACAATCAACGGGCAACGCTTTGGTAGAAAGACTGCATTCCACCTTAACTGAAGTATACAGGATAATCATGAAAAAAAGAAAGGAAGCACGCCTAGAATGCGGACATGATCAAATACTATCAGAGGCAGTTGAAACATATAACAATGCAATACACTCCAGCACTTCCTATACCCATTTCGAACTCTTCCACGGAAGACCTCACAAATTCAACAAAGCAAAAACATTCGACAATCACCACGACTACCTTAATAAGTTAAACGAATTTAGAAACGACATATACCCAAAAGTACAGGAACATTTAAACGCGACCACAGAATTCACATGCCCCTCTCACCAGCCACAGGGAAACAACACAGAAGCGACAACTACAAGCCTAGCCCTGATGGACAACAATAAGGATTGCCAGCATGCAAAACCTCGGGTACACTGATACATTGGACTCGTACACACTTTGACATAATAAAATATTTATTCTTATTTTGTACTTCAGGCAACACAGTCGTTCGTTTCTAAAACTTCATTCCAGCATTTTCTAAAGAAATACTCGCATATGAGACCTCCTCTACTTCCTCGGTCACAGGACTGCAACTGGCTCATGGTCAGTCGCTTGATCCCGAATTCGACTTCCACATCAAGCTGTGCGTCGATTCCGCCGTATCTTCCGTCTGCCAACCTAACTTGCCTTCTTGTCCTCGTAATCTTTCCAAGGGCAGCATGGTTGCCCGCCAGTTCATCGCTTATGACGCTTTCTGTTGCCCCGGTGTCGATTGTGGCTTTGTACGTGCCTCCACCCAGCAGAATAACAAACAATTCTCTGGCCCAGTGTCCGGCCCCGCCACATTTCCGACAGGCCTCGTGAGGGTCTGTGATGTGCGTTGTGTCTCGTGGCCTCTGTATGGCTTTGGTGGCCTCCATAACGTGTGGGTTGGCTGCCTCTGTTGGCTCTGGTGTGGTGTCCATTGGCGTTCATAGGGTGCGTCGGTTGCCTGCTGCCGGTGGTATTGTAAAGGTTCCCATGAGGTTCCTATTCCCATGAGGTTCCTGGCCACGGTGTTCTCGCACCTTCTGCACATGGTTTCCGCCGAAGCTGCCGGTTTTGCCCTGGAGAATTTGTTCTCTTGCGCAAATGCCTCCCGTTCCTTCTCCAGTTCCTCATAATCGTCGGCGAGGTTCATGAGTGTATCTAGGTCCGACACCTTGTAAGCTCTGAGGGAGATTCTTAGACTCGGGGTGCAGTTTTCCTGATGATGTTGAGTGGCCTCACCATAGTCTGCATGTCGATCATGTAGTCTTTGAACGACTCCCCGTAGCCTGGTTTCCTCTCCTGATTTGATCAGAGAGCTTGGTGAAAAAGTCTCTCGGCAGAAAATAAGTGTGGAAACTTTCAATAAACTCCGGCCAGGTTCTCCACTGTTTATTGTTAGAAATAAACCATTTCAACGCTTTTCCGGTGAGTAATTCCGGAATCGCTCGGGGAATCATGTCTAGGTCCAGGCCGTATGTTTTGGCGAACCATTTCACTTTCTCAAAAACTCGAATGGTTTTTCTACGCCGTCGAACCTGAATGGCCACTTGCTTAGCGACGTTGGCATAATCTGCCTTACGTGGGGTTGAGGTCGGTATCGGTGCTGTCGCTTGCCTTCCTGGCTTGGTTCTCTGTTTTCGGCCTCCTTCTGCATGTTGTCGACGCTCAAACTTGCCACTAGGTCTTTCCCCTCGGCGATTTTTCCCTTTATACTGGAGCCTGGTCTGTCGCCGTATTTTTCTTCCAGCTCGGCCCAGATAGCGACGAGTTTTGTGTCGTTCTCCGTCTGTGAATAATACTCAGACAAAGCCTTTTCTGATGTCTTCTAATTTGCCGGCAGAGCAATGTTTAGCCTTTGTGAGACATAGGCAACGTCCTCTTTCTTGAGACGGTAAATCAAACTCTTCCAAATTCTGCCATTTGTTGCTTTCACTGCTGAGACACTTACATTTTGGGCGCCAGATGTAACGAACTGATTTTATTAGTCTGCTCTCTACGATATTCGTGCGGCTAGCTCGTCCCACCAAATTTATATAAACGTGACCGCCCAGTAGATCAGTGAGAAAGCACAGAATTCACGGGTTCGAATTGGGTTCATTGCGGGTGTGATTACAGCGGGCTTGATGGCTCGGTTGGCCTTGGTATCGCCACTCGTTGGTCTTGGTGTCTCCGACACCTCCTGATGATGTTCGTCTCTGAACGTCGGTGCGTCGCCTCGGTGATCGCCTGCCTTGTTGATTCCGTGCTCCGGTCCTGTAGCTCCTTGTAGATGCTCAGCGATGCTCGTCTCTGATGCGTTGACTCGACGACTCCTCGTAGCGCCTCAGACTCGCAAGGAGATCAGCCGTGCGGGCTTAGAGAAGCGTCACTGTTCTCAGACTAGGGTAAACAGGTACTGCGTTCTACACGACAACGCCTCTCGACACACAACCGCCTGCCCCTTGCTCTGCACCGGATGGTCCCACTAGGATCGCGCTGCCAGTCCAGGTGGCACCTGGATGCTGCCTAGTGCTCCACCTTGCTTTTACGCCTAGTGTAAATGAACGTTCCACCCTAGCCCCACCCTCTTGCTTGTTGACCGGAACCTTTCCGCGTAGCTCGATGTCCTTTGGGGCTGGTGTTGTAGCTAACGAAACAATAACTGGTCTACTGCTCGCTCTTCTGGCTCGTTCTCCATTCTCTCATTCTCCATTCTTTAGTCTCCAAACTCTCACTCTCCAAACTCTCTTCATCAGAGTTCTCTCTCCAATCCTTGTTCTTCAAACTCTCTTCACCGCGCCGCGTAACTGGTAATCGGCCGTCCATCCGTTATTCTTGCTGCTGCTATTTGTGGGGAGTTATTCAACTCCTCACATTCCCCCTTACTTCGGGAAACATTTAAACTGGCTCCTACTCTCCGGCGTTTCCTTGCATTTTCTAGCCTTCAAGTCCTTGTGACGTTCTGCTTGTTCCTTCGTTGCTCCCTCGGCGCTCCCTCGACGCTTTCAACTCCTTGAGTTTCTACGGCTCCGGTCGTCCTCTTGTAGCAATTTTCAAAACTCCCGCGCCGATCCTTGATCTGGTCCCACTGGGCATCGATACCCATCGGCTATCGATAACCCAGCGGGCCCTCAGTTTGAATTTCCCGCGACGATCTTTAATCTGGTCCCACTGGGCACCGACATTTATCAGCTATCGATATCTCTGGAGTGGCGTTGCCACCTGATCGCTGCGATATTCCTCATGAACGATGTTTCCATTTTGCTTTGTGCCCATCGATCGCACTATCGTTACGGGCCAATCGACCGCCTAATCGCGGCGCACCCGTCCCTAGTTCATGGCGAGTTTGCACCATTGTTCCTGTAAGTGCCGATTTCACTGGATTTGTTTTTGTGTTTTTTTTTTCTCATTCTTCCCTCTCTTTTCAGATGCTGCAACTATGGCCTTCTTTGCCCTTGGGTT
The DNA here is from genome assembly GCA_037075285.1 of Drosophila lutescens. Lineage (NCBI taxonomy): Eukaryota > Metazoa > Arthropoda > Insecta > Diptera > Drosophilidae > Drosophila > Drosophila lutescens. The sequence continues at coordinate 72,755 of JBAMCF010000727.1, read as the reverse complement.
TTTAGGTCAATGGCCCTAACAGGTTCGGCTGCGGTTGCGCCGAAGGTTATCGCGCTTTGTCAGCAGAAGGGTTTCTTTGCCACTTTGGCTGGGCCGGCATTCATTTGGTGGTGCTTGTTTTCTGTTCGAAATGTTCAGCTGGATACGGTATAGCCCTAAAGCTGTACCGTATCCCCCCTTTCTTCGGGAAAAGTAGAGAAGGTCTTTCGTGCATACTTTTTCCTCCCTGGAATAGCCTTGTGCATTCCTGTTTCCGCGGCGCGTCTAGGGATGACGCTGGCGAAAGCCCGACGCCTTATCCGTTCGCGACGTCGCCTGCATGCTACTGCATGTCCTTGTGTCGTATCCTGTGAATGTTCTTACTGCCTGGCGTAATCCAGTTGCCTTGTAAATTCGATCATTGATGTTGTCCTTGTGCCGTATCCTTGGGCATGTCCTTGCTGTCTGGCGTTATCCTGGATGACTTTGGCATGACGCATAATCCAGTTGCCTCGCATATCCTTGAAGTTGTCCCTGTGTCCAATCCTTGTGCATATTCTTGCTGCCTGGAGTAACTCTGGATGACTCTCGCAGCAGCCTGACGTAGAATCCTGTTGCCTTGCGGTTTCGATCATTGTGTACCCGTTGTGAATGTCCTTGCTGCCTCGTAATTTGTGTCTGCCGCTTTTGTTAATCCCGCGGTTTGCTCGCTTGTGTTTTGTATTTGTTGTTGTTTAAGACATGAATGGTCCGCTCTTTCTTTGTATTAATGTTCCGTATTTTGCAGATCACCGGCGAGACGAAATGTACGACCTGGTAGGGCCCCTCGTACCTAGGTGCCAATTTTGCGGCAAACCCTTCTGCAGCTTTCGATAGGTGATGTTCCTTAGCCCAGACTACGTCGCCCACCGCCGGCGTTCAGTGCCTCCTCCTTAGGTTATAATACCTAGCCTGATCCTGGAAGGTTTTCTCCAGATTCCGCCTTACAATCTCAAAGATTTCCTTTAGTTTCTTGGCTTTTTCATCCAAGGCTTCCGTGGCTAATCCGGTGCCTAAAGTTTCTCTGTCGTATATGGCGCACGGTAGTCGTGGCTCCCTGCCTTGGGTGAGAAATGATGGGGTGTATCCAGTGGATTCCGCTATGCTTGAGTTGACGGCCAGCATGATATTTTTTTAAAATTTATTTGTTTTATTATCCCGATGATGTAAGACTATGTCTTTATGATCTCAGACCACTTTTTGTCCCATATTCTCTGATCTCGTCATGCGAACTGTTTTGACCGTCCTATTTGCTCGTTCCGTCGGGTTTTCTTGCGGCGTATATGGTGCGGTGAATTGCTGTCTGATACCCATCTCCTCCAGAAATTTTTTGAAAATGCGACTCGCAAACTGCACTCCGTTGTCCGTTATTACCACCTTCGGGGCCCAATACCTCGCAATTATCCGCTCCCTAAACGCCTTTTTAAGCGATTCGGCTTTCGCACCACGTAGCGGCACTAGTTCCGTCCATTTAGTGGTCCAACGAAGTCCTCGCATACTGTGGCCCACGGTTCCTCTGGCACTTGGGTTAGCATTTTACCAGCCGCCTGCATCTGATTCGACTTGAATCTCATGCAGGTTTCACGTTTCCTCACGTGGGCTCTTGCGTCTCTTTGCATGCCTGGCCAGTAGTATCGGGCTGCCAGCCGTGCTATTGTCCTTCGGCTTCCAACGTGCCCAGCTGCTGGTGAGTCGTGGTTTTCCTTCAGCACAGTTTCCCGTAGAGCTCTCGGGACGCACATCTTCCGCGTTACAACATCCTCACTGCCCGCTCTATGTGGTATGCTTCTTTATAGATTTTCGCCATCCATAACGTAGTCCGGGTACTTTTGCGGATCGGTCTTTATCTTGTCGCTCATCTCCTGAAACCAGCTGCACGCTGCTTAAGCTTCCGCCGTCGATGTCTCCTTTATGCAATGGCTGCCTTGACAGAGCGTCCGCCACCACGTTCGGCTGACCCTTCCTGTACGCTATTTCCAAGTCGTACTGCTGCCACTCCAGGGCCCATCTAGCGATTCTTCCTAAAGGGCTTTCTATGATTTTGGGCCACTTCAGGGTCATATGGTGGGTATTTTTTTGTATTTTATTATTATGTGTCATCCTAACTCTACAAGTTTGGAACTTGTGTCCACACCCATTTACTGCCTTTGCGTAGTAATTCATTCAATGGTTTGACTATTTTTGCAAAATCTGGCACAAATCGGCGGTACCACGACGCTACACCCAGGTACTGCCGGAGTTCTTTGACGGTCGAGGGTGGTTTCAATTCAGCGATGGCTGCTACTTTTTCTGGATCCGTGCCTATTCCTCGCTCATCACTCTAAGACGCTGGTCTACTAGTAGGCGAATGTGTAGGGTGACATTTCAGGACCAATTACTTCGTGCAGGACCCGTTGAAACGTCGCGGATGCCGAGTGGAGGCCAAACGGCATAAACCATTTTCAGGCACCGTTAAAGCTGTGAATTGCCGGCTATTTTCATCCAGTGGGATTTTCCAGTATCCGTCTTTCAAATCTAAACTGCTGATGTATCGTGCCTCCCTTAGCTGATCCAGGATGTAGTTTATGCGGGGCATTGGGTAGGCGTCCTTTACAGACTTCGCGTTAATCTGCCTGAAGTCTACGCACAGTCCACACTTGCCCGTCTTCTTCTTTACCATCATGATGGAAGTGCTGTATGGGCTCTTTGACGGTTTTATGAACCCCATTTGAAGGAGCTCGTCCACCTTCGCATTGATCTCCCCTTGAACTTTTGGATTCTTGGGGTAGTATCGCTGCTTAATAGGTTTGTCGTCCTTCATTGTGATCTGATGCTCTGCCATATCAGATGTCCCCGTCATGGTACTGAAGTCCTCTACCTCTACCTCCAGGAACTTCGTTGTGTCGTTATCCTCGCTTGAGTGTTGCATGACTGTCACTAATTTCTTCTCCTCGAGCCATCCATTGTGCCGATTTCTAGCTGGTATTATTATTTCGTGTCCAGCACACTTTATCTCGGTTCCGACTTGTGTTGGAAACAGGGTTCGAAAATACTACTACATAGCAGCAATAGTAACTACAAAAATGATTTACTATTGCTACGAGAGTAATATCTATGAAGCCTGGAGCAAAGCACTTTTGAAATGCTACAGACAGAATACTATACGGAGCCGTAGCAAAAACAAAAACTATAGTTTTTTTTGGAGCAGAGCATTCTATATGACTATAGTAGCTATAGTAAATAAGCTATAGTATTTTTACTTGAGAACTTTTGATGAAATAAAATGCTAGTTATGGGTGTTGGTAATGAATTTGCGATTTAGTAATAAATGAATAAATATTTAATTTATTTAACAATCATATTCTTCCATATTATATACAGGATGTTCTGTAACTTTTAATCACAACAGAACCATGGTTCACTTTATTTTCTTAGGTTTCTTAAGATCGAACAAATAGCTACCCTGATATCCAATGGACTAAAAATATTAAAAGTAGTGATGGCCCGCAAAAAGTTCCTTAATGGTCACGGTCAATTAAAGGCTAAATTGCTTTTTAAAAATTAAATTATTCAAAATTATTATAATTCAAATTATTAAAAAAAAATCATGCTAGAAGCTTTGTTAAAAGGAAGAAATTTTATTACAAAATTAATTTCATTTGGAAACTGTAATATATTCTGTATAATGTAGCTCCCAGCTCTCAGCTCTACTATAGTTACTTTACTATAGTAAAATATTTATTTGCCATAGTAAGATTTAGAAAATAGGTATAGCAGCTTTGCTATGGTATTCAAAGTGTGCTCATATATATAGTCATATATTATAGACGCAGCGGAACTCTCTGTTACTAAAGTGAATAAAAAAGAAAAAAATGGCGAAAACAAGAAATCTAAGGATATTTTAAGAAGGTTTAATGATTGGAATGAAACGCAAGTGCAGTGCAAAATTTGTAGTAGGATTTTGAAGAAGGAGAGAGTATACAATCTGAAGAAACACTTAGCAGACGTCCACAAAATTTCACCGGATAACACCACTGTAAACACTGATAAGTTCATAAAAAAACGAACTATTAAAGTTGAAATAAATAAACAACAACTAATACGGTCATACACAGGACTCGTTACAGAAAATCATATACCTTTTAATATATTAGACTCAAAAAACATGAAAAATATTATCAAACCCATTTGTCAAGGCCTTAACACTAAGAGTGGAAAACAGTTAGCTCTTAATAGTCAAAATTGTAAAAGTGTGCTAGGTAAGGTTGCCAAAAATATTCGAACTCATGTAACAGAAGAACTAAGACATCGTATACTTTCGCTTAAAATTGATAGTGCAACAAGATTGAATCGAATTATTTTTGGAATTAGTGCACAATTTATACAAAACAATAAAATACAATCAAGAATTTTAGGAATGACACAGTTGAAAGGACAAAATTCTAGTACTTCAAGAAACTTAGCCAAGGAAATACTATGCACTTTAAGAAAATTCGACGTTAAGATAACACAATTAATTTCTATAACATCTGACAATGGAGCCAATATGATAAAGACTACAAAAATTCTTTCACATCAAAGTACTAATAATTTTGAGGATGAACATGTTCATGTTGAAGAAAATAACACGAAATACTTAGAAAATATGTCGATGCGCAGCACACACGGCACAATTGTGTGCGATTGATGTTACAAAAAATACAAACATAAACAAATTTTTATTGCAATGCCGAAACATTACAAAGCATATACGGAAGGCATCAAATGGATACAGTGAACTCTTTGACATAAAAAAACTGAAGTTGCCTCAGTTGGATTGCCCAACAAGATGGCGCTCAACATATAAAATGATAGAAAGACTTAACCAAGCAAAGGACATTTTAATAACAATACAATCAATTGACAACAAGACAGACGAAGAAAATTTTAGTTTTAATGACGCACTTTTGGATTTTATTTCTGGCTACACTACATCTATGAATCCCTTACAAATGACTATAATACAATTTCAATCGGAACAACTACACTATGGAGACTTTTACGCATTATGGCTTACTTGCAAACTGAAAACAGAACAAATTGTTGCATCTAACGCTCAGAATTCAATTATTACTTTGATTGGGCGGAGCCTTTTATTGAGTATAAACACAAGAAATAAGAAATTACTTGAAAACAATGGAATGCTGGCATGCCTTTACTTAAATCCCAGATTTCATCATATATTAAACAATGAACAAAAACAGAATGGTACAGAATTTTTGAAAACATTATGGAAGAAGATAATTTATCATGACCCAAAATTAAGCAGTAAACAAGGAAATGCAAGCCCATTGATCACCGACAATGAATCCAACTCTTTTGATATTTTTCATAATTATTTAAGCTCCCATTTACCAGAGACTCCTCCTACTGCAGCAACAGATGTTAATAGAAAAATTTAGACTTTAAATCTATCGTACAGGAAAATTAACAATGTATTAAACTTTTGGCTCGAAAGAAAGTCAAGTGATCCGGAATTATATGAACTCAGCCAAATATGCTTTGCTATGCCACCAACACAGGTATACATTTTGTAATTTATTCTATACAATAATCTGTACAACCTGTATCTTTCATAGGTCACCATAGAAAGAGCATTTTCATCCTTAAAATTAATATTGGCAGACAACAGAAACAGGATGAGTCAAAAAACATTGGAAAACATACTTCTGGTCAAACTTAATTCAAATCATTTAGATTTAGCTATTCAAAATCTTCCGTTATTTGAAGACAATGATTCCGACACAGGAGACTCAGATACAGAGGCATAATTTAGTTAGGATTCTCAATATTTCCAAATTCTGAAGTTTTTTTCCTACTCCGGCTCTACTGGTTTGAAAGTGGATCGTAGTCTGATTGCCAATTTCATTGAGAAGAGTTGCCTCGAATGCGAAGTGGCTAGAGGTTTCTTAAATTTTAACCTTTTTTCTAAGACTCCAAAATCCTTTTTTTTATAATAAACAATCCGTTTTAAATATTAAAGTATGTTTCTATTGGTCCACAAAATCAATCGAATGCCTAGCATTTTATTCTATTAAAATTTTCCAAATAAAAATGCTATAGGATATTTACTACAGTTACTACTGCTGAGAGCAGTAGCTGTAGTAATATAGAATGCTCTGCTCCAAAAAAAAACTATAGTTTTTATTATTGCTACGGCTCCATAAAGTATTCTGACTGTAGCTTTTCAAAAATGCTTTGCTCCATGCTTCATAGAAATAACTCTCGTAGCAATAGCAAATAGTAAAAACTACAAATATAGCATAGCATATTAGAAAGTTCCTTCCCAACACCAATGAATCCACTAACCCCTGGTAGTATCAGCAGGCTCATGGTCAGTCGCTTGTTCCCGAATTCGACTTCCACATCGAGCTGTGCGTCGATTCTGCCGTATCTTCCGTCTGCCAACCTAACTTGCCCTCTTGTCCTCGTAATCCTTTCCAAGGGCAGCATGGTTTCCCGCCAGTTCTCCGCTTATGAAGCTTGCTGTTGCCCCGGTGTCGATTGTGGCTTTGTACGTGCCTCCACCCAGCAGAGTATCAAACTTTGATTCCGACATTTTCTGGCCCAGTGTCCGGCCCCGCCACATTTCCGACAGGCCTCGTAAGGTTCTGTGATGTGCGTTGTGTCTCGTGTCCTCTGTATGGCCCTTGGTGGCCTCCATAACGTGTGGGTTGGCTGCCTCTGTTGGCTCTGGTTTGGTGTCCAACGGCGTTTATAGGGTACGTCGGTTGCCTGCTGCCGGTGATCTTGTAGTGGCGGTGTCCATTGACTATTCCCATGAGGTTCCTGGTCTCCGGTGTCCTCGCACCTTCTGCACATGGTTTCCGCAGGAGCTGCCGGTTTTGCCCTGGAGAATTTGTTCTCTTGCGCGAATGCCTCCCGTTCCTTCTCCAGTTCCTCATAATCGTCGGCTAGGTTCATGAGTGTATCTAGGTCCGACACCTTGTAAGCTCTGAGGGAGACTCTTAGACTGGGGGTGCAGTTTTCCCTGATGATGTTGAGTGGCCTCACCATAGTCTGCATGTCGATCATGTAGTCTTTGAACGACTCCCCGTAGCCTTGTTTCCTCTCCTGATTTGATCAGAGAGCTTGTTGAAAAAGTCTCTCGGCAGTAAATGAGTGTGGAAACTTTCAATAAACTCCCGCGAGGTTCTCCACAGTTTATTGTTAGAAATAAATGGTTCATTTCCGGTTTTCCGGTGAGTAATTACGGAATCGCTCGGGGAATCATGTTAAGGTCCAGGCGGACCATTTCACTTCCTCCAAAAACTCGAATGGTTTTTCTACGCCGTCGAACCTGAATGGCCACTTGCTTAGCGACCTTGGCATAATCTGCCTTTCTGGGGGTTGAGGTCGGTATCGGTGCTGTCGCTTGCCTTCCTGGCTTGGTTCTCTCTTTTGGGCCTCCTTCTGCATGTTGTTTGGGGTTTCGGTCATACGCCGATCCGGGCTCTCTACAGGACAGCGGCTCTCGAAACAATAACTGGTCTACTGCTCGCCCTTCTGGCTCGTAACACTCGGGGTTTTGGACACACGCCGGTCCCGGGCTCGTAGAACCGTTGACTCTCTACAGGACAGAGCCTCTTGAAAACAGCAACTGGCCTACTGCTCGGGCTTAAACGGCTCTCGCCCCGAGCTTCCGATCTCTTGTCGCAGGACTTCACTGCTCAACTCTGATAGACACGCCAGGCGTAATGCGAGGTTCTAGTCGTAGCAGGAGTAGAAACAGTTCGCCTTGACTTAGCCGTGTGATGCCCTCTGGACCTCAGCTACCTGTGTCTCAATTCGGAGATTCCTGATGATCCAATCCCGAACGTCTCGACATAGCTATCTTGCTCCTTGTAGGCTCCCACGGCGCTGCTTCCGACGACTTGACTTGTGTTTTACTTGTAGATTACTTGGCACTGGTTGACTGACTTGTTCACTTTGATATCTTGACTGATCTTGACGGATTGACTCCTCGTAATCGACTGATCTAGTTGCGAGCACCCCGCGGCTTAAACAGGGCCTCCGGGAACCGTTATTTCCCTTTTGCGCTCTGCCCGCTGAATATCTCCACTCCAGTTTCAAAGTCCCTGGCTACTTTTTGAGCCCGTTGTCCTTCTTGCCCGGCTTTGAACTGGTGATCCATGTGTTGCTGCCGTCCCGCTGATTCTCCTGGTGCATGTGGCACGTCTGTGTGCCGCTCCGCTGCTGAGATGTGGCACTTATCCTTCTGGTCCAAAGTTCACGGCAGAGTCCAAAGTCCGGTGCAGTTCCGTTATTTCATTTTGCACCTGGCACTTTCGGTCTGCCAGCGAAGTCTCCACTCTCTCACTCTCTGTACTAACTCTCCAAACTATCTTTGTCAGAGTTCTCTCTCTCTCCGGAGTTAGACTCTCCACTCTCTCATTCTCCATTCTTTAGTCTCCAAACTCTCACTCTCCAAAATCTCTTCATCAGAGTTCTCTCTCCAATCCTTGTTCTCCAAACTCTCTTCACCGCGCCGCGTAACTGGTAACCGGCGTCCATCCGTTATTCTTCCTGCTGCTATTTGTGGGGAGTTATTCAACTCCTCACATTCCCCCTTACTTCGGGAAATATTTAAAAGTGGCTCCTACTCTCCGGCGTTTCCTTGCATTTTCTAGTCTTCAAGTCCTTGTGACGTTCTGCTTGTTCCCTCGTTGCTCCCTCGGCGCTCCCTCGACGCTTTCAACTCCTTGAGTTTTTAAGGCGCCGGTCGTCCTTTTGTAGCAATTTTCAAACTCCCGCCCCGATCCTTGATCTGGTCCCACTGGGCATCGACACCCATCGGCTATCGATAACCCAGCGGGCCCTCAGTTTGAATTTCCTGCGACGATCTTTAATCTGGTCCCACTGGGTACCGACATTTATCAGCTATCGATATCTCCGAAGTAGCGTTGCCACCTGATCGCTGCGATATTCCTCATGAACGATGTTTCCATTTTGCTTTGTGCCCATCGATCGCACTATCGTTACGTGCCAATCGACCGCCCAATCGCGGCGCACCCATCCCTAGTAATGGCGAGTTTGCACCATTGTTCCTGTAAGTGCCGATTTCACTGGATTTGTTTTTGGGTTTTTTTTTCTTATTCTTCTATCTCTTTTCAGATGCTGCAACTATGCCCTTATTTGCCCTTGGGTTTTTAGGTCAATGGCCCTAACAGGTTCGGGTGCGGTTGCGCCGAAGGTTATAGTTATAGCCGGTATACGGTATAGCCCTAAAGCTGTACCGTATCCTACCTTTCTTCGGGAAAAGTAGATAAGGTCTTTCGTGCATACTTTTTCCTCCCTGGCGTAATTTGGGATGTCTCTGGCTTGAGGAAGAATCCTGTGGCCTCGCAGTCGGAGTCCCTGTGCGGTTTATCTTGGAATAGCCTTGTGCATTCCTGTTTCCCGCGGCGCGTCTACGGATGACTCTGGCGAAAGCCTGAGCGTGACGTTGAATCCTGTTGCCGTGCGGTTTCGATCACTGTGTACCCTTTCTGTTATCCTTGAGCAGTACCGATGTGAATGTCCTTGCTGCCTCGTAATTTGTGTCTGCCGCTTATGTTATTCCTCCGGGGTGTCCGCGGGTTGCTCGCTTGTGTTTTGTGTTTGTTGTTGTTTAAGCTCGCTAACATGAATGTATTATTTCTTTGTATTTCTTTGTATTACCGTTCCGTATTTTTCATATCACCGGCGAAACGAAATGTACGACCTGGTAGAGCGCGTCGTACCTGTGCCAATTTTGCGGCAAACCCTTCTGCAGCTTTAGATAGGTGATGTTCCTTAGCCCAGACTACGTCGCCCACAGCCGGCGCACAGTGGCGCCTCGGGCCAAAAAACGTGCAATAAATCATGATTTTGTCCTAGAAGGTTGTAACCCACACCATTCGACAGATATTTGATCCCTCTTTTTAAATATGTAACCCCATAACCATCAGATCTTTTTACAAAACATACGCCCCTTCGAAGTTGACAAATTTGTCGCTTTAAAAAAAAAAACGCAATTTTTAGCAAATTTAGGCCACTTCTAGGTGGAATATCTTAAAAACTAAGTATCACATGGTCCTGATGTTTGGTTTCCCTAACTGGTGTGTTCATTAAGTACACATTAGGTAAAAACAAATAACAGTTCGATATCCGCATCTCATGGTTATTCGCTATTTGCTAAAGGTCAATTTTTTCACTATTTTTCAACTTTGGATGGAGTTGAAAAATAACAAGAGAGAACGTTATAGTCGGGTGCCTCGACTATCAGATACCCGTTACTCAGGTAAAGGAAGTGCGAGGGAGATGGAGATAGAAACTTTGATCACGCATAACTTTTTAACGAATGGTCCGATTTGAAAAATTTCGATAGGTATTGATAAACACAATAAAACTGCATTTTTACTTTTCCGAAATATTTAAATTTTTAAAATCGTATATAAGCGATTGTGGGCGTTAGAGGGGGCGTGGCACCTTCTTGAAACAAACTTGCGCTGCGTAGGAACTCCAAGAATCTTCATGCCAAATACCAATCCTCTAGCTTTTATAGTTTCCGAGATCTGAGCGTTCATCCAGACAGACAGACAGACAGACATACAGACAGACGGACAGACAGACGGACATGGCTAGATCGACTCGGCTAGTGATCCTGATCTAGAATATATATACTTAATGGGGTCGGAAACGCTTCCTTCTAGCTGTTACATACTTTTGCACGAATACAATATACCCTTTTACTCTACGAGTAACGGGTATAACTATATCATAATATATTTTTTATACTTCCCTAAAACGTTTTTTGAACATTCTTCTTGATTTTAGGAAAGTTACAGCTGCGTCTGTTTGCGATTTCAGCTGTTTGAGGCAAAATAAGTTAAAAAGACGTGGTTCCAAATGCTGTATTTGGGTGCATCCCTTGTAAAATCAAGACCTTTTTTCAGGAAATCAGTTACTGTGTTGATATTTTTTAAGAAATACAAGATTTATTTTATTTTCTTAAATGTTTGGACAAAAAATTAGCTTGATTTCAACGATAAAAAAAACAATTTTTTTTCTAAATTATTTTTACAAAAATAAAATTTTTTACAAATTTTTTTTTTAATTTAAAAAAAATAAAGCATTAAAAAATATATAAAACAAATCAAAAACTTCTTAACAAAACATTTTTTTTGTCGGATAAAAATTAGTTTGTTTATAAATTTTGACTTTGCCGATTTGTAAGTACGCCTCTGCAACGCCCTTTCCATGTCTCGATCATGCATTTTAAAGGTAGATCAATTATTTATCAAATGCCGTTTACATCACTCAATTATCTCTACTGGTTCTACTGGGTGAGAAATGATGGGGTGTATCCAGTGGATTCCGCTATGCTTGAGTTGACGGCCAGCATGATCTTTTTTTTTAAATTTATTTGTTTTTTTATCCCGATGATGTAAGACTATGTCTTTTTGATTAGATCTCAGACCACTTTTCGTCCCATGTTCTCTGATCTCGTCATACGAACTGTACGATCGTTGTTGTGACCGTCGTATTTGCTCGTTCTGTCGGGTATTCTTGCGGCGTATATGGTGCGGTGAATTGCTGTGTGATACCCATCTCCTCCAGAAATTTTTTGAAAATACTACTCGCAAACTGCACTTCGTTGTCCGTTATTACCACTACCTTGCAATTATACGCTCCCTAAACTCCTTTTTAAGCGATTCGGCTGTCGCACTACGTAGCGGCACTAGTTCCGTCCATTTAGTGGTCCAACGAAGTCCTCGCATACTGTGGCCCACAGTTCCTCTTGCACTTGGGTTAGCATTTTACCAGCCGCCTGCATCTGATTCGACTTGAATCTCATGCAGGTTTCACATTTCCTCACGTGGGCTCTTGCGTCTCTATGCATGCCTGGCCAGTAGTATCGGGCTGCCAGCCGTGCTATTGTCCTTCGGCTTCCAACGTGCCCAGCTGCTGGTGAGTCGTGGTTTTTTCTTCAGCACAGTTTCCCGTAGAGCTCTCGGGACGCACATCTTCCACGTAACAACAATCCTCACTGCCCGCTCTATGTGGTATGCTTCTTTATAGATTTTCGCCATCCATAACGTAGTCCGAGAACTTTTGCCCATCTAGCGATTCTTCCTAGAGTGCTTTCTATGCTGTTGAGCCACTTCAGGGCCAAATGGTCGGTATTTTTTTTGTATTTTTGTATATTATTATTATGTGTCATCCTAACGCTACAAGTTTGGAACTTATAAATTAATACGCTAGTCACAAAGAGGTGTAAATATTTAGTTATTATATGACTTTAAACTAATTTTATAAAGAAAAGAAAAAACTAACTTAGGTTAGGTTAGGTTAGGTTAGCGCGGCGGCTGACACAAGTACAGCCCAGTTAGGCCATCACTGGCCCATTGTGACACCGCAATGGATCTAAAGTACCCTTTTACCACGAAGTAAGAAAGAGTCCCAGCCCGTTTCTCTTATGAAACCTGCTATTTTCTTCGGGGGGACAGCTGCTAATTCAGCTAGATTGTGAATAAAATATTCTCCTATATATTTTTCCTGCGCCTGATTACGGCCACACAAAGGCAGAAGAAGTGCTTTACTGATTCTACTTCTTCTTCGTTTTTGCAACTTTTGCAGAAGTCGTTGTTGAGGACGTTTAGTCGGGATGAGTGGGCTCATTCGAGCCAGTGGCCTGTAATTGCTCTAATCACAGCAGATCACTGTGTGTGGTGTAGACTGAAAAGCCTTTTTGTACGCTTGGCGTCGACTTTAGGCAATATTTGGCGACTAATGTTGCAGTGAGTGGTATTGTTCCACATTTCTTGTTCAAGGGATCTGAAAACTTCCCTCGTCCTGAGCTTAAAAGTGGCTAGGGGCATACGGAAGTCCTCTTTGTCTGGAAGGAGAACTGTGGTAGTGTCGTTCCCCTAAATATTTTAGTGCCCTGGCACTCAGTCTAGCGAGATAACGAACTGCAGGGACGTCTCTTGAAGAGATTTGCGGCAGTTGTTCACTATCGTCGAGTTTGAGGATAGCGCGCAAAGTGACTTTTTTGTTGCCTGACTGTCTGAGTAAATGTTAATTACTCCGTTTATAAGGCTAGAGTGGCGTAGACAGTTAAGATCCTCGCTTATGGCGGAAATGTATTATGATACTGAGTTGTTCGAAGAAGACTCCTCCTCCAACTCGATTGTCGAGTTTGGAGCAGTCTGTGAAGAAATTTATACAGTCATTTTGTGCAAAGGGACTAGCCGCCCAAACCTCCCTAGAGGGAAAGACTGTTTTGAACATTGTAGAAGTGTGTTCTACGGCTGTACAATAATCTGTTAATTGCATGTTTGCGCCTACTGATAGGATGGATGAGTGCCCGCACTGATGGACTGTCCAGCAGTTTGCGTCTCTTAGACGTCGTGCTGTGATGGTAGCGGTTTCTTTTGCCACTAATAGAATTGGGGATATGCTAGTAATAGCGTTGAGCCCTTCACCAGAGGTTGGTCTAAGAGCTCCTGTCATGCATTGTTGAGCTACTCTCCTTGTTGGAGCGCTTTGAGTTTATAACTATACAGCAGCGCTGGCCACCAAATGGATACCCCGTACAGGAGGATGGGTCTTACTATGGCGCTATATAACAAGCTAACTACAGACGGGGACATCCCCCATTTGAGGCCTACTGCCTCGGTTTTACTTGGGTTGACTCACTTTCAGATGCCCATCTCGACAGTTTTCTTAGTTTAACAGAGGCTTTGCGGAAATTTTCCCCGCAGCATAACAACCACATCATTCGCATAAGCAACAATCTTGCACACCATCTTCTATGTCGCGTAGCAGCTTGTTTACAGCTAGGTTCCATAGAAGCTGAGAGAGTACCCCCCTTGAGGAGTACCTCTGCTGACGTGCCTGCACAGAGTAGATGCTCCCAGTGAAGAGGTCACTTTTCTGCTCATGAGCAGCTGTGTGACAAATCTCACCAACTGAGCATCTACTCCAAGGCTCAGCATTGCGTTGGTTATTGCCCTTGAGTCGATGTCATTGACAGCTCCTTCTATGTTCAAGAAGGCGCCTGGGGTATGCTCAGTATTTTGCTGGGATTTTTCTATACTGGTGTAACGAACTGATTTTGTTAGGTCTGCTCGCTACGAGATTCGTGCGGCTAGCTCAGTATAGTTGTGTGTTCGTCCCACCAAATTTATATAAACGTGACCGCCCAGTAGATCAGTGAGAAAGCTCAGAATTCACGGGTTCTTAGTGGGTTTATTACGGGAGTAATAGTACAGTGACAATGCGGGCTCGGCCGGCCTTGATTCGCCACTCGTGGCCGTCGTTGACTCCTGGTCGCCTGAAGGCTCCCTGAAGGCGCTGAAGCTCCCTGAAGACTCTCGTCTCTGATGCGTGGGATCGACGACTACTCGTGGCCATGAGATTAGCTGCGCTGGTTTAGGGAAGCGTCACCGTTCTCAGACTAGGGTGAACAGAGGCCGCGATCTCCAGGAATCTCTCCTTTCGATCGACCACCGCCTGTCCCTTGCTCTGTCCCGGATGGTCCCACTAGTGTTTCACTCAGATCGCGCTGGCAGACCAAGTTACGCAGGGATGCTGCCGAGCGCTTCACTTCGCTCCTACGCCTAGTGTAAACGAACGTTCCGCCCTAGCCTCACCCTTTGGCTTATCGCCCGTGACGTTTCCTCGTAGTTCGATCTGTCGTGATACCTTGCTGGCTTGCTGCTGACGATGTCGTCCGCTCTGCTCCTGGATATGCTGGCTGCGCGGATAGACGTAGCGTGGCTTCTGGTACTCGGGGTCTTGGTCGTACGCCAATCCGGGACTACTCGAGGCACAACCGTAGAGCTTTTCTGGAGTTCTCCACTCGAGACCACTAACAATCGACCAATTTCCCTTCTGGCTCGTTTCACTCGGGGTTCAGACACACGCCGCTCCGGGACTACACGACTCAAACCGCAGGGCTCTCCTGGAGTTCTCCACTCAAAACCACAACGATTGACCGATCTCCCTTCTGGCTGATCGCCCCAGGACCTGCTTGGGCAAGGTACACTGGGTCTAGATAGGTTTCTCCCCGAGCTCACGATTTCTTGTCGCAGGCTTTCACCGCTCAAACTCTGATCCACTGTCCAGGCGAGATGCGAGTATTTAGTTGCGACGGAAATAAAAACGGAAAACCTTGACCTAGCCGTGTGATGCCCTCTGGACCTCAGCTACCTGCGTCTCAATTCGGAAATTCCTGGTGATCCACTCCCGAACGTCTCGACGTAGCAATCTCGCTCCTTGTCGGCTCCCACGGCGCTGCTTCCGGCGACTCGACTTATTGTTGTTTTACTTGTAATTCACTGTACTGGCTGACTGGTTCACTTTGATATCTTGACTGATCTTGATAGATTGACTCCTCGTGATCGACTGATCCAGTTGCCAGCTCCCGGCGGCTTTATATTGGGCATCCGGGAACCGTTATTTCCCTTTCGCGCTCTGCCCGCTGAATATCTTCACTCCAGTTCCAAAGTCCCTGGATCATGTTAAAGCCCGTTGTCCTTCTTGCCCGGATGTGGATGTGGATGTGCCACTTATCCTCCTGGTCCAATGCTCACGGCAGAGTCCAAAATCCGGTGCAGTTCCGTTATTTCCTTTTGCACCCGGCACTCTTGGTCTGCCAGCGAAGTCTCCACTCTCTCACTCTCCGTACTAACTCGCCAAACTCTCTTAGTCAGAGTTCTCTCTCTCCGGAGTTAAACTCTCCACTCTCTCATTCTCCATTCTTTAGTTTCCAAACTACCCAGCGGCGAAAATTGCCTTTACAAAATGGATTACGATTGCATTACTTCTCCTCTGGTAATAGGGAAACAATGGATTACAACATGGATTACTTTGCCATATGCATGGCCGCCTTGTAATGTGGTCGGGACACATTCTGCATTACCAGTAATGGGAAAAGTATGCTAGGGCCGAATCACCTTCGGGTCTCCATTACGAATTCATTATACTTTTCCAAACTTGTAATGCAAAATGTAGACGGACTAGAGAAAATTCAACATACAATTTGAAAAACGTATTCTGCGTTGTTAATGCTGTTCATTTATGAAAAACAAAAATGTTCTTTCCTCATGTAGGAATTGAACATGGGTATTACTGTATAATGGTTGGAAAGGCTAACCGCTCGGCCATTGTCTGTGCTTTTTTTAGTTCGTTAAACTATACTCAAAATGAATGTTGTTACTATTAAAGTCCTGAAGCTCAAAAGTGACGGAGGAGAAACGAAAAACGAACACATAGACAATAATTTTTCGGTGTGTTTGTGATTTTTGACGAAATGAAATCGTTAACGAACAAAAAAACGAAGTCATTGGTGCTCTGATTACAACTTCACTGACGAAAAACAGCAATCGTAATCGATTACATTTTCTACACTTGTAATGCATTTTTTCTCCAGACCCCATTCACCTGTTCGCCGCTGGGTATCACTCTCCAAACTCTCTTCATCAGAGTTCTCTCTCCAATCCTTGTTTTCCAAACTCTCTTCACCGCGCCGCGTTACTGGTAATCGGGGAGTTATTCAACTCCTCACATTCCCCCTTACTTCGGGAAACTTTTTAAAAACTCGTTCCTACTCTCCGGCGTTTCCAAGTATATCCTAGTCTTTGAGTTCTCGCGATGATCTCGTTGAATCCCTCAGCGCTCCCTCGTTGCTCCCTCGGCGCTCCCTCGACGCTTTCAACTCCTAGAGTTTCTACGGCGCCGGTCGTCCTCTTGCAGCAAATTTCAAAATTCCCGCGCCGATCCCCGATCTGGCCACACTGGGCATCGATACCCATCGGCTATCGATAGGCCAGCGGGCCCGCAGTTAGAATTTCCCGCGACGATCTCTAATCTGGTCCCACTGGGAACCGATATCTACCATCTATCGATACCATCGGCAATCGATATTGCAGTTGCGGCGTTGCCACCTGATCGCTGCGATATTCCTCATGAACGATGTTTCCATTGTAGTGTGCCCATCGATCGCACTATCGTTTAGTGCCAATCGACCGCCTTATCGAGGCGCCCCCGTCCCTAGTTCATGGTGATTTTGCATTTTCTCGGGTAAGTTTCTTCAACTTTCTTTTGTCTCCATTCTCTAGCCTTCTTTCTTGTTAAACCATGAAAGAGGTGTGAAATAGCCTTTAATATAGCTACTTTCAGTTATAGCTGTATTGGTCAAAATAACCTGAGAGTACAGGTTCAAACCGGTTAGCGATAATATGAAATCTTTACAAGATCCTTCCCCAACCAACCAATATCGGATATTTCTTTTGAACTCACCCAATTAAGCAAGAACACCTGAACACACGCACGATCTTGTTGAGTCGCCATCACAGGTATTTTCCACCCTCACAATTAGATTTTAGACAGCCTTGTCTTTCTAGATCTTATCCACCCTCACTCTTTTCATTTGAACCCACCCAAGTAAACAAGTATACCTGGGCATACACACGTCCCCGTTGAGTCACCATCACAGATATTTTCCACCCTCACACATGCGCACACACAAACATACTCAACTAGAAATCTCAATTTCCATATTGAGTGGTTCAATAGCAGTTAACCAATCGAACAATAGAACTTCTACTGATCTTACACATTCATACAAACACATTTAGAGTCGAGTGGATGTTCCTTGATATAAAATGAGAACTTTTTGTTTGTGGAGTCAGTAACAACTTAGATTTGACAAATGGATGATTCAATAATTTCTGTTGAGTTCGTCAACGAAGAACCAATTGTCATCGATGAAGTCGACTCAGTTGACGAAAGACTGAGAAATGTGTTCTGGCCTTGTGTTTCCTCAACGCAGGTGTTCGCGTGTGGAAATCGTATATTAATCCAACGATGACCGATTCCGGGGCTCCAACTTTGCGATAACGTTTGGTGGATTTGTTATCTTGGCTTGAAGCCGGGTTTTATGTTGAGTCATTTTCAATAAAGAAAATTCATTGAAGTTGAGCTAACGTGTTCTACAATTGGGCGGTACAGAATTGAAAGTGGAACGTCTAACAACCAAGACCTGGCCCCAAACATTGGTCCTTCGAGCCGGATTGCTGTATCAGCGAATTGCCAAGTTCCCAGGCTTAGAGGTTCCCCCCATATCTACAGCTAAGTAAATCCTAATCGTATTTAAATCCTATTACAAGTCCAAATTCACGCCCTTAAATCCGTTCCTACAAGTCCGTACGAAAGCTCAACCAATACAATAAAATACATATGTTCATACGAGAAAATTATTTAAAGTCATCCTCATTCATATACACATTTGTATGTAGGTGCTGCCCTTTCCACCTTTAAGTTCCGCCAGTTATTTGGGCCTACATTTTTCGTACCGGCACACATGAATGTACTTAGGTAGTGATTTATGTACATAAATAATTGTACATCCACAACCCAACATTAAATAATTATTAAATAAATTACATAAATAATTGTATATTACAGTCCACAACCCAATAAAAATTACTACAATTTAATACTGCATCTCCACCCAATAAAAATACTACACTTTAATACTGCATCTCCACTGTCAACGCATTTAGCATATCTGATAATTCCAATCCAATTATTATTTCAAATTTATTATTGGCATTTATGCACAAGTAAAAACACTACGATTTAATACTGCATCTCCACTGTCATCGCATCTAGCACATCTGTGTGATCCGATTCCTGCTGAAAGCAGGTCCATAGTCTAGCTATGACTATGGATGCTGACGAATCGTAGTCGGACGGACCTGGGTAGGTCTTCAAAGTGCCTACCCTCAAGTCAGGCGTGTCAAGCGACCCGTGCCCACTGACTTTCAGGTTTGCAGCTGAGGGATAAATCCAGCTGTGTTTTAACGGAGCCTTCCCAGGGCCGGGCAACCCTGGGTCGGAAGTGGCCTTGCCGTGGCTTTGGGGCGGAGTCACGGTCGACTTTTTCATAGAGCCCCAACAACCCTCAGGCCCGCCGCGCTTGCCTGGTCGAGCAACGCGGGCGATTATGTATTGAAAATGAAACCTAACACCGTAGCTTCGGACCTCACGGGGGAGGTTAAACCCCAAACCGATTCCGCTACCATCGAGGAAGGGCCGCGAACACCCAGCCAGGGTGCTCCGGCTCCGATGGGAACGGAAGGGGCTGCTAAGACCAGCACCCCACTAGACACCAAGAACATCAACCCACACAACAGCGGAACCCAGCCAGGTACCAGTAAGGCAGCCACTGTTACGCATCAGCAGCGCAAGGCCAAGGTCAGTCGGGCTCGTTTTATTCTCGGCAAGATAGCCAAGAATGAGGCAGAGGGCAAGACTGACCAGCGCGATGCGGAGGACAAGACTCGATGCCTTGCGGAGATCGCAGACTTCGAGGAATACATGAGGACGCGCCCGGAGGCCACTGAAACCAACACAAAGAGGGACCGCTCGCACGAGGCAAGCGTGAGCGCACCCAAACGGGCAAAGGACGCTCAGGGGAGGCCAAGACCGACCTCCTTTGTGAAGAAGGCCAAGAAATTCAGCGACGTAACCAGAGACAGCCTCGCGATGGCACTGGTGGACGACCTGCTGTCGGAGAAGTGGGAGGAGATCGAGGTCAAGGTGGCCGACATGATAGCAGAAAGGCTATCAGCCGTGCCAGATGGTCCGATCCCCTCCTTCGACTCGTCGGACATGGTCAGGGGGCACCGGGTGATCAAGTGCGATGACTCGTTCTCAAGGACCTTCCTGGCGGAATGCATAGCCAAGATTGGAGATGCATGGGACGGCCTTAGCATTAGGCTCGTCCACGCCAGGGAGATTCCAAGGAGGCCGCGGGCTCGCATTTGGTTGCCAAAGGAGCAGACTGACCAAGGAAAGGTGCTGTCGCTGCTGAGGGCTCAGAACCCAGAAGTGCACACAGAGGACTGGGCGATACTTAAAGTAGAGAAGGAGATGAAGACGAGCCAGCCGTTCCTCTTCCTTATCAACCAGCGCTGCCTGCCGCAGCTTGAGAAGGCCGACTACACCATCCGGTACGGCCTACGGAAGGCCAAGATCAAGGTCTTCCTGGCAGAGCCGGATGATGTTCTCGAGGAAGTCGATGTCACCAACAAGCTGTTGGATGACCTGGTCATCGACGACAAGACCCCAGACGTAACACCCAACACCGATGCCTAAAGTCGTGCAGATTAACCTGAAGCGCAGCACGCATGCTTCAGCCAATCTTGCAGTTCTTCTCAGTGAGAGGAACATTGACATAGGCATCGTTCAAGAACCATGGACTCGAGACAGACAAATCTCAGGTCTAACATAACAAGGATATACACTCTTTTATAATAACTCGACAGGTAGGCCGAGAGCAGGTATTATTATAAAGAATAACTATAACGCACTTCTATGCCCCAATCTTAGCACACCGGATCTAGCAGTTGCCAGATTCGTGGCGGCGGATGGGACATCGATGGTGATAGCCTCATCCTACATGGCCCATGATGAACCGGCTCCACCTGAGCCAGTCATCAAGCTGCTGAAATGGGCGGAAGATACTAAGACGACCCTGGTGCTCGGATGCGACGCTAACGCGAGGCACACACTATGGGGAAGCTCGGAAACCAACGAAAGGGGTGAGTCTCTTTTTGTTAATATTATCTGCCGCAACATAACCATATGTAATAGAGGTAACACACCCACCTTTATATTCCCAAGCACAAGGGAATTTCAGGGATGGGAAGAGGTGTTAGACCTCACTTTACAGACAGAATTTAGTAGATATAAGGTTGAAAAGTGGATAGTGTCGAAACAAAATTCCTTTTCAGATCACAGGTACATTTTCTTCGAAATTTCGATTCCGATTAGCAAACCGGAACCGAAACGTAACCCCCGTAGAACAAACTGGGACAAATTCGGTAAGATTGTCTACTCGAAAGTTAGCAACAGAAGAATACGGGTACAAACCTCTACGACGACCCTGGACAAGGAAGTAGAGGACCTAACAAACATTCTAAACAATGCATATAAGGAAACTTGCAAGGTTTCATACTCTAAAAAACAACACCCTTTGTGGTGGACCAAAGGGCTTTGCACTTAGAGAAAGAGGGCAAGAAAAGCCTATAACTCCAGCTATGCTACCAAGGAATGGGAGCCATACAAAGAAGCACAAAAAGCATACAAAAAAGCGATATACGCAGCCAAGAAAGACTCTTGGAGGACTTACTGCGAATCGCTAGAAGGTATAAAAGACTCGGCTAGACTAAGCAAGGTCCTTGCTAAAGGGTATAACAGCCCAACTCTATTACACAAACAAGACGGATCAGCGACTACAACAGTGGAAGAATCCCTAGAGACACTAGTGGATACACACTTTCCAGGCAACCTTCGAGAAAAGCCAGCACCTACTGAAGGTCAGAGGGCTCATCAACCAACACACACAAGGGATATCATAACCATTGAAAGAATCAACTGGGCGATAAACTCTTTCGATAAATATAAGAGTCCGGGGCCAGACGGCATTATCCCGGCAATGCTTAAAGCAACACAGGTCAGCATCAGTAGGTGGCTGCAAGCCATTTACACGGCTTGCATCAGACTAACACACATACCGCTTCTATGGAAGCAAGCCAAAGTTGTATTTATACCAAAACCAGAAAGAAGAGGTCATATCCTAGCAAAGGATTACAGGCCGATCAGCCTTACCTCCTTCCTAATGAAAACGCTGGAACGAATGATCGATATTCATATCCGGGAAAACACCGAGAAGCAGCATCTATCGGACGCTCAGCATGCGTACCGAAAGGGCAGATCGACAGAAACGGCACTACACGAAGTAGTCTGCCACATAGAAAAATCGCTAAATTTTAACCAATATACAATGGCCACCTTATTAGAAATACAAGGTGCGTTCAATAATGTAAACGCCGAATCCATACTGAGCTCCCTCAACTCGATCGGCATTGAAGGAGATATCAGAGCTTGGATCGGAGTTATGCTCACGAACAGGACGATAACAGCCGAACTGAGTGGCACTTACCTCACACGCTTTGTGAAGAGAGGCACATCTCAGGGCGGGGTTCTATCGCCACTGCTCTGGCTCATCAACATGAACGACATATTGAGAGAACTCAATAGCGGAGGAGTAAAAGTAGTAGCCTACGCAGACGACGTAGTGTTGCAAGTATCAGGACCATTCCCAGATGTCATTAGTAACATAATGACGGGGGCCAGCCCTGACAAGGGCATACAATATTACCAATCTGACAAGAATACAGATATCAGCTTGCTCAGGAGCTACAGGGGCATTAAGATCATGCCCGGCTGCCGCGTTGAACACTATTCTGGATATAATGCCGATAGAACTTTTCATACTGCAGCGCAGAGTGCGGCCAGACTGAAGGCAAGTAAATGCTGGAAAGGCTACCACACAGGGCACTGGCAAAGAACAAAACGGATTATATGACAGCGGAGATAAGATTTGGAACTGGATTTACGACTACCTTTCCAACGAGGGAAGACTGGGAGAATGACAGAGTAACCAGACAAGATGAGGTATCACTCTACACTGACGGCTCCAAGATGGACTGTGGTGTAGGGGCTGGAATTTTCGCTGAAAGCTGGGGGATAGAATCGAAATTCCACCTCCCAGAATCAGCGACAGTTTTTCAGGCTGAGGTACTTGCTATTTTAGAAGCAGCCAAGCTTTCGATTCAGCAATGCCTAAGGAATACCAAGGTAAGGATATACTCTGATAGCCAAGCGGCTATCAAATCTCTCGCTGCAGCAAGAACCAACTCGACACTAGTAGCCGATTGTAAGTCGGCTCTTAACATACCAGCAACAAACAACCATGTACAGATAACATGGGTGCCAGGGCACAATGATATACCAGGAAACGAAAAGGCGGATGAACTTGCACGAATGGGGTCGGCAGAAGTCTCCTATACAACTAGTCTACCTGAATCCCTAAATACAGTCCAAGCAAGGATTCACGAACACTACAAAACACAAGCTAGTAAAAGTTGGTCGGAAAAGCAGGGTCTCAGGAGATCAAAACTCTGCTAGCCAACCATCAATAGCAAGGGAACTCGAGAGCTAATAACCAAAAGTAAAAGGGATATTAGAAGGATCACGGCACTCATCACAGGCCATTGGGCCATTGGCATGCAAGCCATGAAGGTGGGGCTTCCGTACAACGCTAATTGCAGAAGCTGCAAAGAAACAGTCACACAGGAGACACCTGAGCACATGATGTGTCATTGCCCAGCACTAAACCATATCAGGGCGAGATACTTCGGGGCGTACCAGCTGGAATCATTGGGAGAAATAGAAAAGCAGAGGATAACTGCAATCCTAGGTTTTCTAAATGACGCAGGCTGGTACTGAAGAGAACGCGGAGACAACAATTTACGAGGGTGTGGATCAAAACGGAGCTCAGCTATACTTGGAGGTCCTCAGAGAGGACCTCACCACTTCAACCTACCTACCTACATTACTTCAAATTTATTATTGTTATATATATACAAAAACATTACGATTTTCCAGTAATCATATTGTCCTACTCCATCTCATCAGATATTCCTTCCACACATTACACGTTAATTTCAACAGGGTTCATACATACTATCGCGACAGCTTTTCCATTTTTTTTCGCGATTTGGGGCTAAGGATAACTTTAAGATAGACCAACTTAAACGGCTGTAGTCCAACTTAGTATGCAAGGGGGGGGGGGGGGGGGACGAAGATAAGAAGTTGTCAGCCATGTCCGCCGAAAAAGCAAGTTCCCCTCGCACACCGAAAACAAATCGGGAGGAACACTTGCTCAAGACTCCAACTCCTAAACTAGGAAAAAAGCCCACACCCATTCAAAAAGCGCCTACATTAAAGCCCACACCCAGCAAGAAGGCACCTACCTTAAAACCCACATCCCTTCCAAAGACCACCCCTACCATTTCGGTAAACCCACCTAATCCCGAGTCTAAGGACGAAGTCCCACCTGCAAGTCGTAGATTTACTCGATCCAGCATTAAAATGGCTGCAGAGGCGGCATTATCGAAATTGATTGCTGTAACTGACAGGATAAGTCAGTTTGAAGCAAGGATTAATACCCCCGGCACAGTTGAGCCATTTGTGTATACTTACCAAATCCGTCGTGACCAAGTCCAGGCCTTATGGGTAAACGTGGAGCGCGAATATGAAACATGCTGCGAAGCAATCTCTTTAGAGCGTGCCAGCTCAAGATTGTCTTTAATCTTTCTGTGATAGGTTTAGAATCAGGAGTCGCACTGAAAGAGCTTCAAAGCACTATCCAGGGCTGTTTGGTTGCGGCATTCCTCTATATCCACCGAAAATTGGGATTGCGTTTTGGTTTTCCTGTGTTCAAGTAAATTACCAAAGTCGACTCTCTCTTTGTGGGAACAATCCCTTCAGGACAAGTCTGAGATCACCAGCTGGGAGGAAATGAACAAATTCCTTAGTGAACGATACAGAACGTTGGAGGCGATTAAAGACATAAAACCAAGTGCATCCACTAATTTCAGGAGCACTCCTAATGCGAGGAACGTACACGCTTTTGAAACGAAAGGAAACGGAAAGACACAACATTGCAATTGTTGTTTCAAAGAGAATCACCCAATCCGCTTGTGCTCGCGCTTCCTGCAACTAAAACCGGAGGAGAGAGTTAACTATATCCGACAGCAAAGGTTGTGCATGAACTGTTTCGCAAGGGGACACCAACTTCGTGATTGTACTAGTACACACAATTGTTACAAGTGCAGGGGTCGACATCATACGCTTCTTCACCGCGATGATGATTTTCAAGCTCCCTCTAGTCCGTTTGTTGTTTCGAACCATTAGTCCTGGTCCCGCTCAAAATCAAAATACTGTCCGAGAGTATCATACGCTTCTGCCATGCGACGGTTCAGCCCAAGCTGGTTCTGGTCGGCCTACGGCGAGTACCAGCAACCCCATTGATCCAAACGTGAACACTTTCTTTGTCAGCAACATGCAAGGCGTTTTGCTAGGGACTGCACTTGTGCAAGTTATCTGCAACGGCGTGGCTTTCACAGCTAGAGCTTTGATCGACTCTGGGTCTGAGGGCACCTTTATTTCTGAAAAACTATTCAGGACTACAATGATTCCTTATACGAAATGTGTCAATTCAGTTTGGGCTCCTCGCATCGTCGTCGCATTCAAGTACAAACTTCCGCCTATGTTCTTCCAAAGTTGGCAGAGAATCTACCCTCGCGTGAGGTTCCATCCGTTGCGTTGAGGGATTTGCCAAATATCCAGTTAGCCGACCCGTCCTTTTCAAAAAGCGCACCAGTTGATGTTCTTGTCGGAGCCGATATTATCCCGTCGATTCTTTTAGGAGGGGTGCGTCCGAATTTATGCGGAACCCTCTTAGGACAAGAAACGATATTTGGCTGGGTAATTTCGGTCCAATCCCTACTTCGATTTCATCATTCTCTACTCGAATTTCTGTTGAGAACCATGACCAGTTGGAAAACCTTCTTAGTCGTTTTTGGGAGGTGGAGGATCTACCGCTTCCAGCAGCTGAGGAGCCCGATACGGTATGTGAGCATTTGTGGGAGATACGTGGTATCGCTTCCATTTCGTAACCCACACGCCATTTCTTTGGGTCATTCCAGATCGATAGCAATATCCCAATTCCTAAAGAATGAATATCGTTTGAACAAAGATTCCGCTTTGAAGGCCCAATACAACCAAGTCATTCGAGAATACTTGGAGTTGGGCCACATGTGCCAAGTACCAGCTGATAGCACCTCACAAAGTTTTTACCTTCCGCATCACGCGGTCTTTAAGCCTGATAGTACAACAACAAAGGTGCGAGTTGTGTTCAACGCATCAAGCAAGTTGACGAATGGCGTTAGTCTGAATGACATCTTACATCCAGGGCCTTTCCTACAAACGGACTTAACCATCCAGTTGCTAAAATGGCGATGCTTTCGATTTGCCTTTAATGCCGATATCACCAAAATGTATCGCCAGATCCTAATAGACCCACAACACACTCCATTCCAACGAATATTATTCCGAGACCAGGACGGTAATCTTAACGATTATGAGCTCAAGACAGTTACCTTTGGTATAAACTGTGCGCCATTTCTGGCACTTCGGGTCCTGCGTCAGCTGCCAATGGATGTCCAAAAAACACACCCGTTAGCCAGTGAAATCATCAGGACTTCCATGTACGTCGATGATGTGTTAGCGGGATCCCACTCAGAGGAAGAAGCTATATCCATGATTCGTGAGCTCCGTGCCGCTCTTGGTTCCGCAGGGTTTCCACTGCGAAAGTGGACTTCCAACCACAAGGCTCTGTTAAACACAGTACCAGCTGATCATCTTTTTAGAAATCGAGGAGGCTAGCACTGCAAAAACGTTAGGGATTCGTTGGAAGGGCACGAGTGACCATTTCTGTTTTATTGCTTCTTACCCCAGCCTTTATTCCTCGTACACAAAGCGTGAAATACCCTCCCAAATAGCAAAGCTTTTCGATCCAGCTGGGCGGCTGGCTCCGTTTGTTGTCCGTGCAAAGTTGTTTATGCAAGAATTATGGCTAAGAGAATTGGCCTGGGATGACGTGTTGCCCATCGCCCTAGCCGAAGAGTGGCTATCTTTCCTCCAAAGCTTTCCGGAGATCAATAAAATCCGAATTCCGCGATGGTTGCAAACGTGCCCAAAAGCGAGAGCACAAATCCACGGTTTCTGCGATGCTTCACAACGCGCCTATTTGGCGGCCATTTATGTTCGGGTAGAGACGCCTCAAAGCATAGTATGCAATCTTCTTGCGGCAAAAACACGGGTCGCCCCGGTGAAAACTATTTCACTGCCACGACTTGAGTTTTGTGGGGCAGTACTTTAAGCCGATTTGACAGCAGCCATTGTTCCGCAACTTCCACTCGACGTCACCGAAAAGTATTTCTTGACAGACTCGACGATCGTCCTGGCGTGGTTGAAGAAGCCTCCATGTCAATGGACTACTTTCGTAGCCAACAGAGTGGCTAAAATAGCTCGAAAGGACAGCCTAGACAACTGGCGCCATGTTCGCTCAGAGGATAACCCCGCGGATTTGGCAAGTCGGGGGGTATGTGCCACAGAGTTGGTGAATAACGAAATGTGGTGGCATGGTCTAGTGTGGTTGAAGTCACCGCAAAGTAGCTGGCGAGAATCGACGGTGTCGGCTCCAGACACGGCGATCGAACAACGCAATGTGAAGGTTTATGTTGCTATTCCTAGCCCACCTAGTCCATCAGATCTCATTTTACGGTTCTCCGACCTGGGGAGGGCACTGCGCGTTACGGCATACGCGATTCGCTTTATAAAGGGCTGTCGAAATACATGCCGATCGTCCTCATTAGAGCTTACAGGGTCAGAGCTCGCAGAGGCTTTGGAAACGATAACCCTTGCAACTCAAAAAGCTTGTTATCAGGATGAACGTCGGCTTCTTGAGAAAAAACAGCATCTCCCATTGTCCAGCCCAATTGTAAATCTCAATCCTTTCACACACAAAATATCCCTACATGGTGGGAACCAGCTCGTCGTAGGTCTAATACGCTCGAAATATTGGATTCCAATACTACAAAATATTGTAAAGTCCGTCATCCGCGCATGCAAAGTATGCATTATCTACAAGAAGAAGGTGCAATCACAACTAATGGGCGATCTTCCAACAGAGCGAGTTACCTTTTATAGACCTTTCACGTACACGGGTGTGGACTTTGCGGGTCCGTTCGAAATTAAGAGATTTACTGGCCGCGCGTGTCGTATAAGAAAGGGGTATGTGTGTGTATTTGTATGTTTCACCACAAAGGCAATCCATCTTGAAGCAACATCCGATCTATCCTCCGAAGCATTTCTTGCTGCTTTTGCCCGCTTTGTAGCGCGACGAGGCTGCCCATGTCAAGTCCATTCCGACAATGGTAAAAACTTCGTCGGGGCAGCTAGAGCCTTGAACTCTGATTTTCTTGAATCCACAAAGAGGTTAATTGTTGATACGTACCAGCATCAACATCTTAAGTGGCGTTTTATCCCTCCCGGTGCGCCCCACATGGGCGGGCTGTTGGAAGCGGGAGTGAAAAGCTTTAAAGCTCACTTTTATAAGGCTATGGCTACGTCTAAGTACACGTTTGAGGAATTCGCGACGCTAGTTTGTAAAGTTGAAGCCTGTCTGAATTCGAGGCCATTTCCTCATTGGAGCACCGCTACTCTCGGTCGCTGAGCCGGAGATTAAGGAAGGGGCTGCCTCAATCCTAAATCGTTGGCAACGCCTCAAGGCTCAGAGCCAACAACTCTGTGTCAGATGGAAGCGAGAGTATTTAAGCGAATTGCATAAGCGAAACAAGTGGCAGACAACCTTCCCTCAAACGAATGGCGGGTGGCTCGAGTCCAGCGAATCTACATGGGAAACGATGACAAGACCCGAGTGGTCGATCTAACCACGTCGCGGGGAGTCATTAAAAGACCGATCACTAAAACTATTTGGCTTCCAATGGAATCCCAGATCCTGTCCTCCTACTCGGCAATCATTTCCAGTCAATAACCAATCATCAATTAATTCATCATTCATTTCACTCATTCATCAGTCATTTCACTCATTCATCATTCATTTTACTCATTCATCTTTCATTTCATTATTCAGATCATCCTGCATCCATCCGGTTTCGTCCTCAGATCACCATGACGCCACGCCCACGCCGAGAGCAGGTACAAGCCAATGAGCGCAAATGTACTCGAGGTATTCACTCCTACCGTTGCCGAGGCGTCCACCCTCTCAAGAAGTGCGTACGGTTTCTGAGATTGACGATGGAAAAGCGGCTCAGGGCTCAATGGGTACTGTGCTAACTGCCTGGCTCATGAGCATTCGGGTGAATCCTGCCGAAGTGGTAACAAATGCCGTCAGTGTGACGGGGCCCATCATACACTGCTACACATGCGGGAGCTTCCACGATCTAGGTCCAGATCGCCCTCTACTGGGTCACGGTCACCCCGTCATACTAGAAGCCCGACATCGGTGACTCAATCGCCGTTCCAGCCTGGAACCGGGGTTCCGTCATCGTCCCTGACGGCTTTGTTACAACACAGAAGCCCCCGAGTGTTTCCCACCGCATCGATCCTGGTCCACAATGAGGCGAAACAGTTCGATACGAGAGCGCTCATCGATCCTTGTGAGCCGGTGACTCGGATTAACGCCTCCATGGCACAAGCATTTCACCTCGAGAAGATCTCGGTTGGCAGCGGGGAAGTGTGTAGCGCGGTTATTAAGTCCATAATGACACCAGAATCCCGTCTAGAAGTTTACTTGAAGATTGACCCGCATCTCAGCCATCGCACGCCATCTACTCCAATTGATCTGCGGATTCGTCAGAAGTTCAAGCACCTAACTCTGGCTGATGAGCGGTTCGATCGCCCATCTACTGTGGCTATCGTTTTAGGAGCTGATGTTTATTCGGATGTTATATGCGCAGGAGTCTTGCCGAGTACAGATGGTCTGCCAGTCGCTCAAAACACCGTCTTTGGTTGGACGCTTTCGGGAGCATGTCGATGCTGAACATATGAGGCGCCAACGGATGCATGGTTGCAACGCATTGCAAGGCCGGCGGGATGTTCGCGGGTGGAAATCGTATATTAATCCAATGATGACCGATTCCGGGGTTCCAACTTTGCGATAACGTTTGGTGGATTTGTTATCTTGACTTGAAGCCGGGTTTTATGTTGAGTCATTTTCAATAAAGAAATTCATTGAAGTTGAGCTAACGTGTTCTACAATTGGGCGGTACAGAATTGAAAGTGGAACGTCTAACAACCAAGACCTGGCCCCAAACATTGGTCCTTCGAGCCGGATTACTGTATCAGGGAATTGCCAAGTTCCCAGGCTTAGAGGTTCCCCCCATATCTACAGCTAAGTAAATCCTAATCGTATTTAAATCCTATTACAAGTCCAAATTCACGCCGTAAAATCCGTTCCTACAAGTCCGTACGAAAGCTCAACCAATACAATAAAATACATATGTTCATACGAGAAAATTATTTAAAGTCATCCTCATTCATATACACATATGTATGTAGGTGCTGCCCTATCCACCTTTAAGTTCCGCCAGTTATTTGGGCCTACCTTTTTCGTACCGGCACACATGAATGTATTTAGGTAGTGATTTATCGTTTTTAATCTAATTTATTTACGACTAATCGAGCACCAGTGTCACACTTTTTGGTATCTTTTTAAAGCTTATTGTCTTAGGTACTATCGATGAAAATTTGGTAATTATTCGATAACATTTGTGGAAGCTATAGCTAATTAAACATGGAGGATCAAAGTGAGCATTTTCGGCATATTTTTCTTTTTTATTTCCGAAAAGGAAAAAAAGCGGTGGAAGCTCGCGAAAAATTGTGCGAAGTGTATGGTAAAGATGCCATGAGTGATCGCCAATGTCAGCGCTGGTTTGCCAAATTCAGGCTTGGAGATTTTGGAGTTAAAGACGCCCCACGTTCTGGTCGACCATCGGCCGTTTTTGACAAACAAATTCAGGCTTTGCTGGATGAAAACCGGCGTTATTCAACGCGGGAGATGTCAGAGAAGCTCAGTGTGTCGCATACAACGGTTGAAAACCATTTGAAGAAACTTGGCTACGTAAACAAGCTCGATGTTTGGGTTCCGCATAACTTAAAGGAAACTCACCTAACTAAGCGTATCAATATCTGCCATTCTCTGGCGCCAAGGGTTAAATACGATCGTTTTTCGAAGCGGATCATTACTGGCGACGAAAAGACCCACATCCCTTCCAAAGACCACCCCTACCATTTCGGTAAACCCACCTAATCCCGAGTCTAAGGACGAAGTCCCACCTGCAAGTCGTAGATTTACTCGATCCAGCATTAAAATGGCTGCAGAGGCGGCATTATCGAAATTGATTGCTGTAACTGACAGGATAAGTCAGTTTGAAGCAAGGATTAATACCCCTGACACAGTTGAGCCATTTGTGTATACTTACCAAATCCGTCGTGACCAAGTCCAGGCCTTATGGGTAAACGTGGAGCGCGAATATGAAACATGCTGCGAAGCAATCTCTTTAGAGCGCGCCAGCTCAAGATTGTCTTTAATCTTTCTGTGATAGGTTTAGAATCAGGAGTCGCACTGAAAGAGCTTCAAAGCACTATCCAGGGCTGTTTGGTTGCGGCATTCCTCTATATCCACCGAAAATTGGGATTGCGTTTTGGTTTTCCTGTGTTCAAGTAAATTACCAAAGTCGACTCTCTCTTTGTGGGAACAATCCCTTCAGGACAAGTCTTAGATCCCCAGCTGGGAGGAAATGAACAAATTCCTTAGTGAACGATACAGAACGTTGGAGGCGATTAAAGACATAAAACCAAGTGCATCCACTAATTTCAGGAGCACTCCTAATGCGAGGAACGTACACGCTTTTGAAACGAAAGGAAACGGAAAGACACAACATTGCAATTGTTGTTTCAAAGAGAATCACCCAATCCGCTTGTGCTCGCGCTTCCTGCAACTAAAACCGGAGGAGAGAGTTAACTATATCCGACAGCAAAGATTGTGCATGATCTGTTTCGCAAGGGGACACCAACTTCGTGATTGTACTAGTACACACAATTGTTACAAGTGCAGGGGTCGACATCATACGCTTCTTCACCGCGATGATGCTTTTCAAGCTCCCTCTAGTCCGTCTATGTTTCGAACCATTAGTCCTGGTCCCGCTCAAAATCAAAATACTGTCCGAGAGTATCATACGCTTCTGCCATGCGACGGTTCAGCCCAAGCTGGTTCTGGTCCGCCTACGGCGAGTACCAGCAACCCCATTGATCCAAACGTGAACACTTTCTTTGTCAGCAACATGCAAGGCGTTTTGCTAGGGACTGCACTTGTGCAAGTTATCTGCAACGGCGTGGCTTTCACAGCTAGAGCTTTGATCGACTCTGGGTCTGAGGGCACCTTTATTTCTGAAAAACTATTCAGGACTACATGATTCCTTATACGAAGGTTCAAGCACGAGTCTCAGGGCTGAATCAAGCTGTTGCTGGCCAATCTCAAAAAATGTGTCAATTCAGTTTGGGCTCCTCGCATCGTCGTCGCATTCAAGTACAAACTTCCGCCTATGTTCTTCCAAAGTTGGCAGAGAATCTACCCTCGCGTGAGGTTCCATCCGTTGCGTTGAGGGATTTGCCAAATATCCAGTTAGCCGACCCGTCCTTTTCAAAAAGCGCACCAGTTGATGTTCTTGTCGGAGCCGATATTATCCCGTCGATTCTTTTAGGAGGGGTGCGTCCGAATTTATGCGGAACCCTCTTAGGACAAGAAACGATATTTGGCTGGGTAATTTCGGTCCAATCCCTACTTCGATTTCATCATTCTCTACTCGAATTTCTGTTGAGAACCATGACCAGTTGGAAAACCTTCTTAGTCGTTTTTGGGAGGTGGAGGATCTACCGCTTCCAGCAGCTGAGGAGCCCGATACGGTATGTGAGCATTTGTGGGAGATACGTGGTATCGCTTCCATTTCGTAACCCAGACGCCATTTCTTTGGGTCATTCCAGATCGATAGCAATATCCCAATTCCTAAAGAATGAATATCGTTTGAACAAAGATTCCGCTTTGAAGGCCCAATACAACCAAGTCATTGAGAATACTTGGAGTTGGGCCACATGTGCCAAGTACCAGCTGATAGCAGCTCACAAAGTTTTTACCTTCCGCATCACGCGGTCTTTAAGCCTGATAGTACAACAACAAAGGTGCGAGTTGTGTTCAACGCATCAAGCAAGTCGATGAATGGCGTTAGTCTGAATGACATCTTACATCCAGGGCCTTTCCTACAAACGGACTTAACCATCCAGTTGCTAAAATGGCGATGCTTTCGATTTGTCTTTAATGCCGATATCACCAAAATGTATCGCCAGATCCTAGTAGACCCACAACACACTCCATTCCAACGAATATTATTCCGAGACCAGGACGGTAATCTTAACGATTATGAGCTCAAGACAGTTACCTTTGGTATAAACTGTGCGCCATTTCTGGCACTTCGAGTCCTGCGTCAGCTGCCAATGGATGTCCAAAAAACACACCCGTTAGCCAGTGAAATCATCAGGACTTCCATGTACGTCGATGATGTGTTAGCGGGATCCCACTCAGAGGAAGAAGCTATATCCATGATTCGTGAGCTCCGTGCCGCTCTTGGTTCCGCAGGGTTTCCACTGCGAAAGTGGACTTCCAACCACAAGGCTCTGTTAAACACAGTACCAGCTGATCATCTTTTTAGAAATCGAGGAGGCTAGCACTGCAAAAACGTTAGGGATTCGTTGGAAGGGCACGAGTGACCATTTCTGTTTTATTGCTTCTTACCCCAGCCTTTATTCCTCGTACACAAAGCGTGAAATACCCTCCCAAATAGCAAAGCTTTTCGATCCAGCTGGGCGGCTGGCTCCGTTTGTTGTCCGTGCAAAGTTGTTTATGCAAGAATTATGGCTAAGAGAATTGGCCTGGGATGACGTGTTGCCCATCGCCCTAGCCGAAGAGTGGCTATCTTTCCTCCAAAGCTTTCCGGAGATCAATAAAATCCGAATTCCGCGATGGTTGCAAACGTGCCCAAAAGGGAGAGCACAAATCCACGGTTTCTGCGATGCTTCACAACGCGCCTATGGGGCGGCCATTTATGTTCGGGTAGAGACGCCTCAAAGCATAGTATGCAATCTTCTTGCGGCAAAAACACGGGTCGCCCCGGTGAAAACTATTTCACTGCCACGACTTGAGTTATGTGGGGCAGTACTTTAAGCCGATTTGACAGCAGCCATTGTTCCGCAACTTCCACTCGACGTCACCGAAAAGTATTTCTGGACAGACTCGACGATCGTCCTGGCGTGGTTGAAGAAGCCTCCATGTCAATGGACTACTTTCGTAGCCAACAGAGTGGCTAAAATAGCTCGAAAGGACAGCCTAGACAACTGGCGCCATGTTCGCTCAGAGGATAACCCCGCGGATTTGGCAAGTCGGGGGGTATGTGCCACAGAGTTGGTGAATAACGAAATGTGGTGGCATGGTCCAGTGTGGTTGAAGTCACCGCAAAGTAGCTGGCGAGAATCGACGGTGTCGGCTCCAGACACGGTGATCGAACAACGCAATGTGAAGGTTTATGTTGCTATTCCTAGCCCACCTAGTCCATCAGATCTCATTTTACGGTTCTCCGACCTGGGGAGGGCACTGCGCGTTACGGCATACGCGATTCGCTTTATAAAGGGCTGTCGAAATACATGCCGATCGTCCTCATTAGAGCTTACAGGGTCAGAGCTCGCAGAGGCTTTGGAAACGATAACCCTTGCAACTCAAAAAGCTTGTTATCAGGATGAACGTCGGCTTCTTGAGAAAAAACAGCATCTCCCATTGTCCAGCCCAATTGTAAATCTCAATCCTTTCACACACAAAATATCCCTACATGGTGGGAACCAGCTCGTCGTAGGTCTAATACGCTCGAAATATTGGATTCCAAGACTACAAAATATTGTAAAGTCCGTCATCCGCGCATGCAAAGTATGCATTATCTACAAGAAGAAGGTGCAATCACAACTAATGGGCGATCTACCAACAGAGCGAGTTACCTTTTCTAGACCTTTCACGTACACGTGTGTGGACTTTGCGGGTCCGTTCGAAATTACGAGTTTTTCTGGCCGCGCGTGTCGTATAAGAAAGGGGTATGTGTGTGTATTTGTATGTTTCACCACAAAGGCAATCCATCTTGAAGCAACATCCGATCTATCCTCCGAAGCATTTCTTGCTGCTTTTGCCCGCTTTGTAGCGCGACGAGGCTGCCCATGTCAAGTCCATTCCGACAATGGTAAAAACTTCGTCGGGGCAGCTAGAGCCTTGAACTCTGATTTTCTTGAATCCACAAAGAGGGTAATTGTTGATACATACCAGCATCAACATCTTAAGTGGCGTTTTATTCCTCCCGGTGCGCCCCACATGGGCGGGCTGTGGGAAGCGGGAGTGAAAAGCTTTAAAGCTCACTTTTATAAGGCTATGGCTACGTCTAAGTACACGTTTGAGGAATTCGCGACGCTACTTTGTAAAGTTGAAGCCTGTCTGAATTCGAGGCCAATTGCACCAATGTCTGAGGACGCAACGGACCAGCTGGCGCTGACACCTGGCCATTTCCTCATTGGAGCACCGCTACTCTCGGTCGCAGAGCCGGAGATTAAGGAAGGGGCTGCCTCAATCCTAAATCGTTGGCAACGCCTCAAGGCTCAGAGCCAACCACTCTGTGTCACATGGAAGCTAGAGTATTTAAGCGAATTGCATAAGCGAAACAAGTGGCGTTTCCCGTCTAGGAATGTTGAGGTGGGCGATCTCGTCGTCGTAAAAGAAGACAACCTTCCCTCAAACGAATGGCGGGTGGCTCGAGTCCAGCGAATCTACATGGGAAAGATGACAAGACCCAAGTGGTCGATCTAACCACGTCGCGGGGAGTCATTAAAAGACCGATCACTAAAACTATTTGGCTTCCAATGGAATCCCAGATCCTGTCCTCCTACTCGTCAATCATTTCCAGTCAATAACCAATCATCAATTAATTCATCATTCATTTCACTCATTCATCAGTCATTTCACTCATTCATCATTCATTTTACTCATTCATCTTTCATTTCATTATTCAGATCATCCTGCATCCATCCGGTTTCGTCCTCAGATCACCATGACGCCACGCCCACGCCGAGAGCAGGTACAAGCCAATGAGCGCAAATGTACTCGAGGTATTCACTCCTACCGTTGCCGAGGCGTCCACCCTCTCAAGAAGTGCGTACGGTTTCTGAGATTGACGATGGAAAAGCGGCTCAGGGCTCAATGGGTACTGTGCTAACTGCCTGGCTCATGAGCATTCGGGTGAATCCTGCCGAAGTGGTAACAAATGCCGTCAGTGTGACGGGGCCCATCATACACTGCTACACATGCGGGAGCTTCCACGATCTAGGTCCAGATCGCCCTCTACTGGGTCACGGTCACCCCGTCATACTAGAAGCCCGACATCGGTGACTCAATCGCCGTTCCAGCCTGGAACCGGGGTTCCGTCATCGTCCCTGACGGCTTTGTTACAACACAGAAGCCCCCGAGTGTTTCCCACCGCATCGATCCTGGTCCACAATGAGGCGACACAGTTCGATACGAGAGCGCTTGTGACTCGGATTAACGCCTCCATGGCACAAGCATTTCACCTCGAGAAGATCTCGGTTGGCAGCGGGGAAGTGTGTAGCGCGGTTATTAAGTCCATAATGACACCAGAATCCCGTCTAGAAGTTTACTTGAAGATTGACCCGCATCTCAGCCATCGCACGCCATCTACTCCAATTGATCTGCGGATTCGTCAGAAGTTCAAGCACCTAACTCTGGCTGATGAGCGGTTCGATCGCCCATCTACTGTGGCTATCGTTTTAGGAGCTGATGTTTATTCGGATGTTATATGCGCAGGAGTCTTGCCGAGTACAGATGGTCTGCCAGTCGCTCAAAACACCGTCTTCGGTTGGACGCTTTCGGGAGCATGTCGATGCTGAACATATGAGGCGCCAACGGATGCATGGTTGCAACGCATTGCAAGGCCGGCGGGATGTTCGCGTGTGGAAATCGTATATTAATCCAATGATGACCGATTCCGGGGTTCCAACTTTGCGATAACGTTTGGTGGATTTGTTATCTTGACTTGAAGCCGGGTTTTTTGTTGAGTCATTTTCAATAAAGAAAATTCATTGAAGTTGAGCTAACGTGTTCTCCAATTGGGCGGTACAGAATTGAAAGTGGAACGTCTAACAACCAAGACCTGGCCCCAAACAGCAGGAAAGCTGGAAGGACGACTGGAATCAGTATTTGGCTGGTGTGCCATCCCCGAAGGAAAATGAGGAGTCGGTCGATTGGGCGCAACAAATTTACGGTCAACCATTTGATGATGCATTTTTACTGGACTCCCATGAAGCAATTTTTCAATTTCCGGAGGACGACCACATTTTTGATGAGATAGAAGAGGTTCCTAATCCTTTCTTGGATTTACTGAACGACAGTTGGAACACACAATTGTGTAGCCTACTACAATCATAAAAGTAATAAAATTGTCCATTTTCAAAAAAATATATATAAAATAAATAAACATTAAATTCACTTGTATTATATTATTGTTTATATTTATTGGGATTATCTAATAACATTTTGGGATACGTCCAAATATCCGTGTGGAATTGTGATTTCAGAGAAAAGTTGTGTACCAGTAGGATGTGCGTAAGCAAATTGTTACGCAACCAGAATTTTCTTGTTATAGGACAGAGGCAGCACACATAGTAGCTTGTTTTAGATTTTTCATAACTAAAATTATGTATTTTTAAAGTGTGCACCTTTAAAGAGGTACGAGTAGTAAATGATTTCGTTTTAGGACAGAGTTGAAAATTGCATTGATAACATTGTAACTGATAAAAAGTATAAAAATGCACTACTTTTACTAAGATCACATTCATTTATTATATGGCTCTGCCACAAGCCTTCTACTTCTCGCTCCTGAAGGATCTTCTAAAAAGGTCGGCAATAAGAAAGTCCTGACAACCGAACTCCAAAATAAATTAAAGCGAACGAAGTCGCTCCGGGTATAGCTAGTAAAGTATATATATTCTTGATCAGGGTCATTAGCCGAGTCGATCTAACCATGTCCGTCTGTATGAACGCTGAGATCTCGGAAACTACAAAAGCCAAAAAGTTGGGATTTCCTACGCAGCGCAAGTTTGTTTCAGCCGAGCGTCACGCCCCCTCTAACGCCTACATTCGCCTTAAACGATTTGTGTCGATTGGTGTCTGCGCCCACACCTTTAACGATTTCGGAAAAGTAAAAATTCAGTTTTTATATGTTTTTCAATACCTATCGAAATGTAGAAATTTTTCAAATCGGAGTTATGCGCGATCATAGTTTTATATCCCCATCTCCCTCGCACTCCTTTTAGCTGAGTAACGGGTATCTAATAGTCGACTATAGCGTTCTCTCTTGTTTTTGTTTATATCCTTGCTTTTAATGGGCAAAAAATATGGGCAAAAAATATGAAAGAAAGGCATTTTTAAATTTTTTTTGTTCTTCAGTATTACATAAATGACCTTCTGTGGTTATTTACATTACTTAAAAGCACCCAAAATCCATTTTTAAATAATTTTTTTTGGCGTATTTCGCTATTTTTATACGTGCAAAAGTATGTAACAGCTAGAAGGAAGCGTTTCCGAGTCGATATAGCCATGTCCGTCTGTCTGTCTGTCCGTATGAACGCTGAGATCTCGGAAACTATAAAAGCTAGAGGATTGGTATTTGACATGAAGATTCTTGGAGTTCCTGCGCAGCGCAATTTTGTTTCAAGAAGGTGCCACGCCCCCTCTAACGCCCACAAACGCTTATATACGATTTTAAAAATATAAATATTTCGGAAAAGTAGAAATGCAGTTTTATTGTGTTTATCAATACCTATCGAAATGTAGAAGAAAATTTTCAAATCGGACCATTCGTTAAAAAGTTATGCGTGATCAAAGTTTCTATCTCCATCTCCCTCGCACCCCCCCTAAAACGGGTATCTGATAGTCGGGGCACCCGACTATAACGTTCTCTCTTGTTTCCCTTAAGAAAGTCGAAAGTTTGAAATCGGGTCACACGTTTACAACAAGGGACGAGAAACTTTGTAGTTTTCGGACCTCGATTTCTCTGGCTATTGTAAGCAAACCAAAAAAGTTTAAATATGGATACAAAGAGTGAAGGTTTGTTAAATAAAATATAAACACAGAAAGTTTATTATACACTGGTCGGCATAATTATTTTGACAGATTTTAAAATTAAATCTACTCATATTTTGAACTTAAAATAGAAACATTATATCACCTATAGAAAGAGCACTTAAATTCCGTTTAAATGACACAACAATGTTCTTAACCCATTAAGCACCCTTTGAAAAATTTTGAAAATTAGACAATTTATTGTGAAGGTCAAATTTTATACTTTTTTCCTGAGGCTTAAAACAAAAATGTTTTGATGCAAAGTTTGTCCCCAATCAAAATTAATAATAACTGCAAAAAAACATTTAAAAATATTTTTCCTTGCACTTTTTATGATTTTTTGAAAATAGCTAAACACGACAGTTTTAGCCGCTTTTTCCTCCTTTTCATACAAAATTTTACTGAGATCGTTCCATTCAAAAATTCATAAAAAATACAAGGAACAATATTTTTACATTGTTTTTTGCAGTTATTATTAATTTTGATTGGGGAAAAACTTGGCATCAAAACATTTTTGTTTTAAGCCCCAGGAAAAAAGTTTAAAATTTGACTTTCACAAAATGGCCTAACTTTCTGCTTAGTTTTTAGATAACAAATAAGAAATGTATTTTTGCTTTCTGTGGAGTGTAACATGTGAGTATAGGACAGTATAGGCAAGGTAAAAATTGGAAGTTATAAACAAAACAAGAGAGGACGCTATAGTCGGGTTTGTGTCCCGACTGAGGGAGATGGGATGCGAGGGAGATGGATATTTTTGGAACATTTTTTTGATTGCGAATAACTTTTTAATGAATGGTCCGATTTGAAAAATGTCTTCTACATTTCGATAGGTATAAATATATACAAAAAAATTGCATTTATACTTCTCGGAAATCTTTAAAGGTGTGGGCGCCAGACACATTTTAAAATCGTTAGTGGGCGATTGTGGGCGTTAGAGGGGGCGTGGCACCTTTTTGCGCTGCGTAGGAAGCTTAAGAATATGTGTGGGAAATCTCAACCTTCTAGCTTTTGTAGTTTATCTTTTGTAGAGATATCAGCGTTATCAGCATACGGACAGACAGACGGACAGACGGACATGGCTATATCGACTCGGCTAGTGACCCTGATCAAGAATATATATACTTTATAAGGTCGGAAACGCTTCTTTCCTTCCCTTCCCTTTTACTCTACGAGTAACGGGTATAACAATTGTTAATCGAACGCTATCAATAGTTTTTCCACGTTTTTGCACGTTTTTCGGGAAACCTCCATGTTGTAGTTGCATTCAAGTTCTGTCACTACACGTTGCTTAATGTTTAAATCGACAACAACTGGCAACAATCCTCTGTGATGAAATTTGTTTTGCAAACGATGAACGGAATCGAATTAAGCGATAGTCAGCACACAATAGTTAAAAAGAAACTTATGCAGTTTTTGGCCTTCTATAATCGTAATTTGCAAAAATGTCACAGAATAATGGACCGGTTCAAGGAAAATCATTCCCAGAGGCTTTTATCGAACCTAAAAATTTCAATTTTGGAAAAGGACACGCTAAGTGACAAACCTGGTCGCAAATCCTCACTTATACTGATGCAGGACCACGGCTAAAGCGTAAGCTGGCATCTAAATTGGCGAAAAAACAAGAAAATTTGATGCCATTGCTTTTGCATGCTGCTTCTATTTGGCACAAAATATCAAACAAGAACATACTTCAGTTTTGTTGCGAAAGGAATTGAATATTAAATATTTATTAACAAATATATATTTTTTAGATCCTTGCCTTTAAAGGTATATACATATGGTCCAATTCAAAATTTAACAAAAACCGAACTTGTATTACAGTCCTACCAACGCAAATAACATTTTCTTGAAATCCTTGCCTTCATTTTTATAAATGCGGCGTGGGCGTAGGATGAAGATGTGGTCCGATTCAAAAAGCAACAAAAACCGAAATTACATCTTAGTCTTAAAAGTATATACACATCTTTTTAGATTTTTATCTTTAAAACTGGAGTTTAGGCCTCAAAAACTGAATATTTGCCCATAGTGCACTGTGCATTGGGGCACTGCCTGTAGCACGTCTATAAAAAGAAAAGAATCCTGCCAATCCAAAATTTTAAGACATATGATAAACGCCTCAAATTATACAAGAAGCACTATTATTTTTCGAGATCTTAAAATTAATCCTGTTAGCACATCAAAGTTAAAATTTATATAAAATCCCATTTTATTCCGAAAAAAATGTTATTCGTTCTTTTATAATTTTTTGTTTTGTTTCTTTTATAATGCTTTAATTTTTAAAAATCATAACCAAATCAAAAAAAATTAAAAAAAAATATTGGGTTTTTTGTTAAAATATTTGAACATATTTATACCCTTGCAGAGGGTATTATAATTGCTATCAAAAGTTTGCAACGCAGTGAAGGAGACGTTTCCAACCACATAAACCAACCATATATTCTTGATCAGCATCAATAGCCGAGTCCATTTAGCCATGTCCGTCTGTCCGTCTGTCAGTCTGTCCGTTTCTATGCGAACTAGTCTCTCAGTTTTAAAGCTATCGCGATGCAACTTTCGCAAAAGTCTTATTTTTATTGCAGGTAGTACAGGTAGCTGTAACCAAATACCTAGACGAGGCTAAGAAACCCTACTACACGTACCAGCTCAAGAGTAGCAAGGGCTTGCAAGTAGTGTTAAAGGGCATAGAGCCAGACGTATCTGAAAATGAGATAATAGAGGCACTGAAAGAAAAAGGCTTTCTCGCAAAAAATATTATAAATATTATCAACAGAAATAAAAAGCCGCAACCATTGTTTAAGGTCGAACTGGAGCCAGAAAGCATGGCCTTGAAAAAAAATGAAGTGCACCCGATCTACAAATTGCAATTCCTGTTACATAGAAGGATTACTGTTGAAGAACCGCATAAGCGAAATGGTCCGCTGCAATGCACCAACTGCCAAGAGTATGGACACACCAGAAACAACTGCGGGCTTCGATCAGTCTGCGTAGCTTGTGGAGGCTTCCACTACTCCGAACCGTGCCCTGCAAGCAAA
Organism: Drosophila lutescens; assembly: GCA_037075285.1. Lineage (NCBI taxonomy): Eukaryota > Metazoa > Arthropoda > Insecta > Diptera > Drosophilidae > Drosophila > Drosophila lutescens. The sequence goes on along the minus strand of JBAMCF010000727.1, from coordinate 30,938 downwards.
GAAGACCCAAAGACGAAGAAATGCGCTAACTGTGGAGACAACCATACCGCAAACTACAGAGGCTGCCCGGTCTATAAAGAGTTAAAGAGTCGGTTACAACAAGCTAAGAATGCACGCTCCCAGAATGCACAAAATGTATACGTGCAATCCCAAGCCACACCTGATGTTTTCTTTGCGAAAGCAGCCAGATCTTCATTTGGGCCCCTCAACACAAATGGGGGAGTTTTATACGCCAGTGCGCTAAAAACAGGACTCGCCAATCAGACAGGGTTCCCACAAGCTCAATGCTCTGAGCAAAATATAATAACACCTCGGCATGCAATAGGACAAACACCGAACAGCATCCAAACCATGATGCTGACTTTACAAAAGGGTATGATGGAATTTATGTCCTTTATAAAAACAACAATGGATAACCTTATGCAAAATGAAAACCTTTTAATAAAATTGCTCACATCCCAACAATCTAAATAATCGATGTCTTGTCTTCGAATATCCATGTGGAATGCCAATGGCGTTTCACGGCACAAACTTGAAATAACTCAATTTCTCAATGAAAACCAAATAGATGTAATGCTGCTGGCAGAAACGCATCTCACAAGTAAATACAACTTCCAAATAAGAGGTTATACGTCATATTGCACAGATCACCCGGACGGTAAGGCTCACGGAGGAACTGGAATCTTAATCAGGGAACGCATTAAGCACCACTTTCACCAGAGGTTTGCAACAAATTATTTGCAGGCTACATCTATAAAACTACAAGCAGGCAACGGCAGTATCACTGTAGCCGCTGTCTATTGCCCACCGCGTTTTACGATAACTGAAGAGCACTTCTTGGACTTCTACAATTCACTCGGAGATCGCTTTATAGCAGGAGGAGACTACAACGCCAAGCACACGCACTGGGTTTCAAGACTCGTCACCCCCAAAGGAAGACAACTGTATAAAGCAATTATAAATTTGAGCAACAAACTCGACTATGTCTCCACTGGCAGCCCCACATATTGGCCAGCTGACCCCAGAAAACTCCCGGACTTAATTGACTTCGCTGTGACCAAGAACATCCCAAGAAATTTAGTAAGCGCCAAATCGCTATCGGACTTATCATCGGACCACTCGCCTGTTTTAATAACTCTCCTTCAAAGCCCGAAAGTAATCGAGCACCCCCTCAGGCTGACCTCGACTAGAACTAACTGGCTAAATTACAAAAAGTACGTAAGTTCCCACATTGAATTATCACCACAGTTAAACATAGAGAACGACATCGACTTCCGGCTGATGCCCTGGAGTCAGTACTCGTGGCAGCAGCCAAAATCTCAACACCAGAAGAGACAATCGTGCGTAGCAACCAACACAAAACTAATCTGCAAATCGAACAACTGGTTCGGGAAAAACGACGTCTACGACGCGATTGGCAATCCTGCAGATCGCCCCATTCGAAGCAGCTCTATAATGAAGCCACCCGCAGGCTCACCAAAACCCTCAAGCAAGAAGAGGAGCTTGCGCAGCGCCGGTACATCGAGAAACTGTCGCCGACCAGTACAAAGCATCCTTTGTGGAGAGCTCACCCAAATTTAAGCTCTCCGATAGAATCAGTCACTCCGATTAGAAACTCCTCAGGTACTTGGGCCCGCAGTGACGAAGACAAAGCCGAAACACTTGCTTTACACCTACGAAATGTCTTTCAGCCAAACCCTGCAACAAATTCATTTGCACTGCCGTCGCCGTCAATTCGAATTGAAACTGAGACGGAGCCAATTCTGTTCCAACCAAACGAAGTTGCAAAAGTCATCAGCGAGCAATTGAAACCAAAAAAGGCCCCAGGCGGATATCTAATAACTCCCAAAATGCTAATTGAACTCCCAAACTGTGCAGTTGAGGTCGTTTGTAAACTCTTTAACGGGATTACACGACTTGGCTACTTCCCAAAAAAATGGAAAAAATCGGTAATCATAATGATCCCAAAGCCAGGAAAAGATCACACAACACCAGCTTCATACAGACCGATAAGCTTACTCTCGTGTCTGTCAAAACTGCTCGAAAAATGCCTTTCGACGCGCATAGTCCCATATCTGAAAGAGCACAACGTCATCCCGGCACATCAATTTGGCTTTCGAGAAAGCTATGGAACAATAGAGCAAGTCAACAGACTAACAATGGAAATACGGTCTGCATTCGAATATCGGGAATATTGCAGTGCGGTATTCCTTGAAGTTGCACAGGCTTTCGATCGAGTCTGGCTTGATGGCCTTCTGCACAAAATCAGAACTTTTCTGCCGGAAAACACTCACAGGATACTTGAATCGTACCTTTTCAACAGAGAATTCGCCGTGAGATGCAACACTACAACATCCGACGATTACACAATAGGGGGTTCCCCAAGGTAGCGCACTTGGTCCAACTCTATTTCTCCTTTTCACCGCAGATATCCCCACGAACGACCGGCTAACTACCTCCACATTCGCAGACGATACCGCGATCATAAGTCGGTCCAAATGCCCAATTCAGGCAACAGCACTACTAGCTGATCATCTCGTGATAGTGGAGAGGTGGTTATCAGACTGGCGTATAAAAATAAATGCGCAAAAGTGTAAACGCATAACGTTTACTCTAAACAGACAAACGTGTCCCCCGCTAACTCTGAATAACACTCCACTTCCACAAGCTGACGATGTAACGTACCTTGGCGTTCATCTAGACAGGAGACTTACATGGCGGAAACATATCGAAGCTAAGAAAATTCATCTAAAACTAAAATCCAATAGCCTCCATTGGCTCTTAAACGCTCGCTCCCCCTCTGCCTGGAATTCAAGGTCCTGCTCTACAATTCAACGCTTAAGCCAGTCTGGACTTACGGCTCCCAGTTGTGGGGAAACGCGAGCAACAGCAACATCGACATTATCTAGCGATAAAAAAAAAAAAAAATATGTCGGACCGAGCCGGATCGGACCACTATATCTTATGGCTCTCATAGGAATAATCAAAAAAATAATAGAAAAAACATTGTATATCAAGAAGAATGTTCAAAAAGTTCTAAGAAAGTATACAAAATATATATATATTTTTTTTTTTTTTATTAATGTTGTTCAGGGATAGTGGAGGGCAGGTTTGCCTGTTTAGGGTAAAAGTGACATGTTTACATTTTTGTTCGTTAACGTTTATGCGCCAGTCTGCTAGCCATTGTTCTAGAAGCACGAGGTGATCTACTAGGTGTTGCGTTGCTCTAATAGGACATTTAGACCGACTTAGGATGGCAGTATCATCAGTCGGGAGGTCGGCTGTAAAAATAATATACAATGTCGGCCCAAGCACACTTCCTTGGGGTACTCCAGCTTTTATTGGATGATAATCAGAGAGGAAATCTTTGCATCGCACTGCAAAGCTTCTTTTCTGTAGGTAGGACTCCAAAATTGTATGGGTGCTTTGTGGAAGTATTAATCTGATTTTTTGAATTAAGCCGTCCAGCCACATCCAGAAAGTCAGCGGAGCAATATTCTCGCCTTTCAAATGCATTTCGTATTTCGGAGGTTATCCGGTTCACTTGTTCAATAGTTCCGTGTTTTTCACGAAATCCGAATTGATGCATTGGTATTGCATTGTGGGCTTGTAAGTATTGCTTGATGCGACTGAGGAGCAGCTTTTCAAATATCTTTGATAGGCACGGCAGAAGGCTGATTGGCCTATATGACGACCCGGCGCTTTCTTTTTGTCTTGGGACTGTTTGATTCTTGTAACTTCTTCTGGATGGAATATAATTTGCGGGCTAGCTTCAGGATTGGAGATTATTGGCAGCACAAAGCTATTCGTTGCTGGAAGTGGTTTGAAGACATTTTCTAAATGGAGGGCAAATGTATTCGCCCTCTCTTCGTTGCTGCGGGTCCAAGTTCCTGTTTGCGTATGTAGGGGTGATTGACTTTCTATTGGTGGACATATGTCTGACTTAGCTTTCCACAGTGGATATCGTTTGCTATTAGGTGAGAGTTGCTTCATAAAGGATATTTCATCTCTATTTTTCTCAGCTTCTAATGCTTTGCGGAGTATGCAGTTGGCTATTTTTAGGCGCTCTTTGGAGGCTGGGGATCTATGGGCTTGCCACTCTCGACGAAGCCTTCTCTTATTGTATAGCAGTTTGTGCCTAGAAGCACGTCTGCTGTTAAATGGTTTATTAGATGTTATAGGTTGCGTGGAATGTTGTGCAGCCAGTGTAATAACATTCACTAACGCTTCAACTGAATTGTCGAGGTCTTCTTCACAGGAAATGTTAGGGCAGTCATTAATATGGGTACTTACATACTTTCTGTATTTGAGCCAGTCTGTTTTACCAGTAGTTAGAGAATGTGGGCGTTCTGTAACCTGAGGATGGTCGTAGAGGTGAAGCAAGATGGGCGAATGATCTCATGATAGATCTGATAAGTGCTCCATACGAACATGAGCCTGCGGCACTTCTCTTGTGATAGAAAAATCAATCAGGTCAGGTTTCTTATTTGGATCTGTTGGCCAATATGTAGGCTTACCCGGAGAAATAAAGTCAAGCTTGTTTCGTGGAGTTATTATCGCGTTGTAAAGTTGTTTTCCCTTGGGGTTGATGAGTCGAGATCCCCAGTGGGTGTGCTTTGCATTGTAGTCACCAGCTGCTATAAAGCGGTCACCCAATACATCGAAGAAGTTTAGGAATTCTGCTTCGGTAATAGCGAAGCGCGGTGGGCAGTATATAGAGGCTAGGTTTAGGTAGCCGCTTTGGGTTTCAAGGTGTACTGCTGTTGCTTGGATATAAGCCGTAGCGAATGATGGCATCTCGTAATGCCTAATGCGATTCTTTATCAGAATTCCAGTACCTCCATGAGCCTTCCCATCAGGATGATTTGTCGAACAAAATGTATAGCCAGTAAGATGAAAATAGTTTTTTTTTTTGTTAAGTGAGTCTCTGATATGAGCATGGCATCAATGTCATATTGATCAAGGAACTGCATAAGCTCGTATTTGTGCTGCGAAATGCCATTCGCATTCCAGAAAGATATTTTCAGAGTAATCATCTAAGATTTTTGTTTGACTAGAAGCTCCAGGAGGAGATTTTGAGTGCGCACAAGCTCCTGCAGCGTTTGCTGCATTGCTCCCACTGTTTTTGTTATAGTTGCCAGCATTAATTCTACACCACTAGGTAATTGGGATGTGTTTACGCAGATACTTTCCGAAGTATGATTCGATGCCTGTTGCTCCAACAATCCTGGAGTTGTTTGTTTAAATGTAGGTGTTGGAACTGAAGCGTAAGACCCGGTGTTGTAGCTCAGCGCCTGAGCAAAAGAGACTCCCGGTGTCGTTGTTGATGGTATGTATGGAAGATTTTGGCGGATGGCTGGGTTTCTAGCTGCAGTTATTTTTTGGGTTAGGCGGTTTTTCATCTCCTTATAAATACGGCAACCACTGTAGTTGGCCGTGTGGTTTTCCCCACAGTTGCTACATTTTTGGCAGATTGGTTCTCCTTATTTAGAGGGCAGTCCATAGTTAAATGTGCATCCCCGCAGACAACGCAGACTGCGCGAAGTTTGCAGTATTTTCTCGTATGATCATATTCTTGACAATTCGTACATTGGACGGGTCCATTCCGTTTATGGGGTGCAATAGATATTGAAGCTTGTAGATTGGGTGAACTTCAATTTTATTTAAAGGCATATTTTCAGGCGTCAGTTATATCTTGAACGTTGGCTGGGGAATTTTGTTTCTGTTTATTATGTTTATAGCCGTTTTGGCATTAAAATCCTTTTCTTTAAGCCCATCTATTATTTCAATGGTTGGAACTGTTGATTAAATTCCTCTGATAACTACTTGTAAGCCTTTGCTACTTTTGAGTTGGTAGGTATAGTAATTGGTTTTTCCCTCATCTAGGTATTTGGCCACTGATCGATAATCTTGTTCGTCGTTTACCTGAATTTTGGTTTCATTTATGTTACCTCTTTTTATAGAAGTGACATAGAACTTGTTAGCTCCAATTAGGTCAGATATTTTTATACCCTTGCCGAGGGTATTATAATTTCAGTCAGATATTGTAACGCAGTGAAGGAGACGTTTCCGACCACATAAAGTATATATATAATATTATAATATAGAAACGTCTGCTTGTTTTCATTTTGTAATTCAACAATATAAAGTTAGAAAATTAATTTCATCATATATTAAAATTCTAAAAAAAAGAAAAAACCAAAAAAAAATCTATTGTATTGAATTTGATTTGAGGGTGGATATCAACAGCTGTTGCATTATTTAACATCTGTTTTCTAAGTATAATACAAAGATGTATATCCAACAGACTTTAGTTTAAGTTAAACATTCAACCTATTACGTTGAAAGAAAAAAATGATTTCCTCAAAAATTGAAGAGTTCTTAAAGGAGCATGGGAGTGAGATCTTCAAGGAACATGTTTCGAAGTTGAAATCATTTCATACATTTTTAAAGATGTTGAAGCCACCCCAGTAATTCATTCCAAGTATGGGGAACACCTATCATCCTGTGCATGGGCATATGAAGTCGGACCTGACACCTGTAGGTGTATGCATATTGAAAAGAGAGAAGAAGATGCCTTAAAATTGATGGAACGATACATTAATTTGTTTAAAAAACTCAATGGAAACTAATGTAACACGAATATGATTAAATAAAAACGCATTTGACTAAATAAACGATCTCATATGTTTTTGTGTATATTCTCTTAGGAACAACCACCACCACCACCACCTCCACTATAGAATTGAAACATTTAAGAGTACCCTCCCCTTAACTTAATACAAGTTAGAAGCAACATACTTTAGATATTCACGCTCACTTTCCCATCTAATGCTCGCTAATGCTCGCTAAAGAAGGGGAGTTCTCGAACTCACAAAACCACTGAAGACAGGTTACACTAACAGATATCATCTACAATCCTAATTAAATCAACAAAACGGACACTCCTACACACCATTTTCGGGTAAAGATCACTCTAAACAACCACTAATTCAAACGCATGACAAAACACCCCTCTCACACACAACCAATCACAAATTCAAACGCATGACAAAACACACCTGTCTCACACTCCTACACACCATTTTCGGTTAAAGATCACTCTAAACAACCACAAATTCTACGCATGACAAAACACCCCTCTCACACACAAGCAATCACAAATTCAAACGCATGACAAAACACACCTCTCACTTTCACCATTTCTTTGGGGTGATCCTCACCCATCACACCCTTTCTAACTTAATTAAGTGACCTTTTTATGCTAATTAGGTCATATGACACCTGTGTGCATCCTAACGGTCACCCACATCCCCCCATTTTTCCCCCTTTCTCCCACACCTTTATTACTTAATATGCTAATTAGGTCATTATGACACCTGTGTGCAACCATGCGTGACTAATTTTGTCTTGTGTCTCTACCCGCACTGTAGGTTTTAGTTTTTCTCGTCGGTTAACTTAGGTCGCTAGTCCCTGATCTTGGTCCGGGGCCGGTTTCCTGGCGGTGATCTCGCTGGGTGCGGGAGCTGTGCAACCGATGCGTTCGGGCGTCAAAAGCGTAAGACCCCTTCCGCCAGATCCACGTGCCTCGTGCAAGATCGGTAGCGATGGCACTTTTCGTAAAAATATTCATACGAGTATTCTTAAGAATATTTATCTATCGGCCTTTCTGGCACCAAAATACCAACTAGAAAACAGTCCAGGGCTGCGAGCCTTTTGTTTATTAATGCCTCCGTGGCTGAGTATCACTGCAGTATTCCATTTTTAATTCTTGCCTTCGTGGCTGAGCATCTTTATAGTGTCAAAATGTAAGGGGTCAGTTCGGTGACTAATGACTGTAAAACCTAAAAAAAAAGCGACCTTTTCGAAGTTTACCGACCTGTAGCTCACAATATGTCAATCGAATAGGGGAGAAGGAGGCTCTAGTAGTAGGAAACGTTTGGTTAGACATAGCAGCTATAAATAAAGAGCCATTAGAATGAAACTGGTATCACCGGAGGCTGTTCTTTTGGCTATAACTTTTTCCTACATAATTTTGAAGCCAATTGCAAAGCCATCAATGAACGTTGCAAATGTCAACATACTTTTTAAACCAGTCTAGCCCCAGTACTGGGGTAATAACAGTACGAAACTTACTTTCGCTGTTAACGGTATAGTGTAAAAGAGATCATTTTCATAACATTTTATTAGACTCTTCGATCTAAAATGGAGTACATTTGTTATGGTTTTTTTTCTTACCTTTCTTTGCTATTAAAAATGCGGTTATAGCTCTTTGATGCGGAGCTCCACATTTTTGTAAGTTTATTATTTTTCTTCCTTGATTTGGGCCATTTTGCTCAGTTTGACTGCAATCTGTCTCATCAAGCTCTCGCTTACAAATTCGACCATAAGCGGAACCAATACTGCGACTATGACCAAAGTTCTACCAACATGCAGAAGTCATAAAAAATGAAATAAGGACCATGTGTTATCATATAGTTGCCTCTACTATTTAAAGTTTTGCTAAATACCACGAAGATTGAAGACCAACAAAATCCTTCGTAAGAGAAACGCGTTGGGCATGAAATTTGCCTTCAGAAAATAAAAATTTCAAAAAATCTCGCGAGCGACCCATGTTAAATAAAGTATCCCCAACACAATGAGACTATTTGCACAAATTTGACATTGATGGAAATTGGTTCGTAATTTCTTCAACTGATGGCGCTTAAAGCTCAAATTTTTAATGCAGCCCTGTGGTGATCTAAAGAACCTTTAGTAAACAAATTAAAGAGCCGTTTGGCCGCTGGAGCCACATACTATTGTGCCTCTTTTACTATTTGAGCCCCCTTCTCCCTATTTTTTATTTAATCGGCAAACTGGAAGGGTTATATAATAGTTGTAAGTTAAAACATATATCAACAAAATTGGGTTAAGCGCAACTATCGCAAAAATCTTTTAAAAAAAGTTTTACTTCTTTTTGTGATCTAGGGGTCCGAATCTAGCACGAACAACCATCATCCCTCTTGGTGTATATTAAAAAAAATATTTTGTAAGTCATTCATTTATTCGTACGCATGGAAGCGATTAAGTAGCTTCCATTTGTGTGGGATGGTACAAATTTAGATTGTTTTGGGAAAGTAACAGAATGTTTTATTAAACTTAAGTGAATGAATTGTTTCTTGGTATAACGAATGGATCTTTAAACAACCGACTTCTTTTCGGAACCACGCACTAGACGACTTCTTCACTGCTCGACTCGCTCAACTCTAGTTTCATAGCTTCGCTTTTTTATCGCGATGCTTTTTGAATAAAGACTAGATATTCATTTTAATGTACTAGATTAATATTGTATAGTATTGGTTAACAAATAATAATAGGAGGGCAATTCAAAATTAAGTACACTGCAAGGGTGATTAACTTATACTACATTCCCCAATCCTATATTGCAAAAAAGCAGGTCCAACCTTCTGATGTATGCAAAGGAAGCCACGTATTTCGACGGTTTGCTCGCTACGTAAAAGCCGCGGCTTCCTCGGCTTAAAGTTCTACGTGCTTACGGCGGCTGCGCTTTTTGACGGCGTCGGCCCTTCCTCCGGCTCGTTCCTTAACGGCGTCGCCCCAGTTCCGCACGTCTTGTAGGACTCAAAGAGTTGCACAACCTTCCTGTCGAGGTCCGGCCAGGATAATCGGGAGATCACCTGTATCGCAAGACTCCCGGAGGTCTTCAGCAATACGGTGGACCCGATCTGTCCTTATCGCAACTCCACCGTATTGCTGACATCCCCAGACACCTGTCGCAAACTCTTTATCCACTTTATATTAATATTAAAATATTTTAACAGCAAAACAAAGCATGAATCCGTTTGCCTGTGATACCCCCGGAAAGTTGGCCAATTTCAGCATTTTTCGAACTTTGAGTCTATCTGCTAAGAATCCCTGCGTCGGAGAACTTTTTGGAAAAAATTTAAAAGGCTTTAATTTTGTAACACAGTATAATTGATCCCTCTTTTCAAATATGTAAACCCCATTAATATCGATGTGCCCCTTCAAAGCTGACCAATTTTTCGTTAAAACAAGAAAGGAAGCTAGCTTCGGCCACCCGAAGCTTATATACCCTTGCTTGATTTTTAAAAAGAAGAAGATACACAGTACGGACGTGCGAAAAGTGGCTCCTAAATTATTTTCAAAACATACACTCCTGGACTGCCAAAGCCCTGCTGGACGTACCTAAACACTGTCACTTGGTAGGGGCTACATCGGCACCGTGAAATCTCTGGCCAAACACCTCCGGATCTGGCTAAAATCACTTGGTATCGCCCCTCCCAAACCGACCTGGAAACGCGGCTTTTCACTCAAACGGATCATTTTTGTTGGTGGAAACCGATGGCAAAGGAGGAAAACCAAAATAAACAAGAGAGAACGCTATAGTCGGGTTGGTGTCCCGACTATCTAATACCCGTCACTCAGCTAAAGGGAGTGCGAACGCTGTACTCGGGTTGGTGTCCCGACTATCTATTGGGGCTAAAGGGAGTGCGAGGGAGATAGATATATAAACAATTTTGATTGCGTATAACTTTTTAATGAATGGTCCGATTTGAAAAATGTCTTCTACATTTCGATAGGTATTAATAAACACTATAAAATTGCGTTTATATATTTTTAAAATCTTAAAAGATGTGGCCTCCAGACACATTTGAAAATCGTTTATGGCGATTGTGGGCGTTAGGGGGGGCGTGGCACCTCGATGAAACAAACTTGCGCTGCGTAGGAAGCCCAAGAATATGTGTGTGAAATCTCAACCTTCTAGCTTTTATAGTTTCCGAGATCTCAGCGTTCATACAGACAGACGGACAGACAGACGGACAGACAGACGGACAGACGGACATGGCTAGATCGACTCGGCTAGTGATCCTGATCAAGAATATATATACTTTATGGGGTCGGAAACGCTTCCTTCTCCCTGTTACATACTTTTGCACGAATACAATATACCCTTTTACTCTACGAGTAACGGGTATAAAAACACTCAGAAGACCGGCAATGATTAGGCGCAAACAAAACTAGTGACGGAACACAACAGCTGAGAAGCAATCACAGTGAGTCGGATCCAAAGCTTTTGCATATCGAACGCCCACCAGAATAATAGCTAAGTCTAATCTACGGTCCCAGCTTTAGCCAATAGGTGGCGTTTAGAAAAGTTTAGAAAAAATTTAAAGCATCGTTTTAGGCATACTGTTAAATCTCTGCTCAAAACTACATAAAAATGTCAGGACTCGCCAGGACACCTACCAAGCCTCAGGGTAACGGTCAGGCCGGGACATTCAATGCGACACCTGCTTGCGTCTCAAAACGGAGTCGATCAGACACTCCCCCGCAAAATAATTTCACACCAACAAATACTGGCAACCTGGTAGATCTTAAAGATCTGAAATCCATGCTGGAGGGTATGTTCGACTCAAAGCTCAAAGAACTAGCTACAAAATCGGACGTTAACTCGATTGCCACAAAAATGGATACGATTCAGCAAAATGTAGAATGTCTCTCAACAAAGGTCGATTCGCTAACAGAGGAAAACAAAATATTGCAGGCAGAGATTATCAAAATCAAAAGCGACAACGAAAACAAACATGCAAGACTTCTACAACTAGAAGACGCAAATAAAAGAAAAAATATAATTATCCGAGGTCTAAAATCCGAAAAAAATCCATTTAATGCTGTATCTGACCTAATAAAAAGGAAATTGTTGATAAAGGACCGTATGGAGATAGACTCGGTAAAGAAGCTGCACGACGCCGACGGAAAAATGGCTGTTCTGGTTGAACTTAACACAGCAAGCGCAGTACAGACCATCCTAAAGCATACCAAAAACCTGAAAGGTACGCGAGTCTCAATCGAACAGGATCTGAACATCGAAAGAAGAGTTAAAAAACGCGTGATGCTGGGCCTCCGCCGGGACATTCTGGAAAGCCACAAAAACTTTAAGGTCACTGTTAGAAACGATCGCATGGTTATAGAAGGTAGATGGTTCTACTGGAATAAAGACGGCACGCTGATGTGTGGAGAAGAGTTAGCCCAAAATGTCCTGGAGAACATATATGGTACCTCATTTAAAATAGCCCTAGACTACGAAGTTATATTGAGCAAGCTAAATTCAAAAAACTAAATGTCCCCAATGTAGTACCGTCCCTTAATATTAAAATTGTATCGTATAATATAGCTGGCTTAGCAAATAAGACATTATTTAAACAATTCTTTAATTTTGTAACACAATTCGATATTTTTCTACTATTTGAAACTTTTCTGACCAACGACGAAACGAGTTTTGCAAATTACTTTCCTGATCACTTGCTGCACTGGATACCAGCAGTGAGAGTAGCAGCCCGTGGACGGGCCAGCGGAGGAAGTGTTTACGGAATCAGAAAGCAGCTGGTGAACGAAGGACACATTACCTTTACGAGCAAGGAAAACGCAGAAGTCATCGAAATAAACACGAAAGACGAAAAACTACATATACTCCCAGTATACATTAACTGCAATAACTGGCAAGCAGATTTTGAAAAGGTGTACGATTTCGGACTGACAGCAGGTTGCAATAACCTAATGATTATTGGGGATATAAATGCTCGAATCGGAAAAGCACAAGCCACATCAGAACCCACAAATATAGACCTTAGGACCAGTAGCACGATTCGTAAATCTAAGGACGAAATCTCAGACAGCAAAGGCGCAAAAATTGTTGAGATGTGCGAATCACTGGGACTGACGGTAATGAACGGCAGGACAATCGGTGACCAAGAAGGAGAATATACCTTTATAAGGGGCGAAGCAAGGTCGACTATTGACTACTGTCTCATACAAGGAAAGTGGCACGACGTGGTGAAAGATTTGGTGGTAGGTGCTCAACTTCTTTCTGATCATATGCCCATCGAAGTCCTTTTAAAAGTCATTCTACATGAACAAGTCGATAGTACCCAGCCAAAACTCAACCGAAGGTTAAAGTGGAAGGACAACCACCTCCTAAGTTACACAGATGCATTAGTATCAGGAGTCCAACAAATAGAAGATCTGAGTGGGTCTACACTGCTAGCCAAACTGCTAAACTTAATCGTAGATGCCTCCAAGCCCATGCAGCAGTCACTAAACTTTAGCAGAAAGCAACCGTGGTTCGACGTACAATGCGAAAGGGCCAGGAAACACTCTTTTGATTGCCTTAAACAGCTAAGGCGAAACGTAATAATGGGACACATCTACAAAACGGCAGTAACAAATTACAAACGTCTATGCAAAGACAAAGAAAAACAGTTCTGGATAAATATGGAACGCCAACTGCAAGAAGTTCGCGACAGCAAACAGTTCTGGGAAATCGTTAATAAATTAAACGGGAACAAACAGAAAAAACCCATAAAAGTAAGGGCAACAGATTTGGCTGATTATTTTAGTAGCCTACTCTCCCATATTCAAAATGAATCAGAAATCAGCTATGCTAAGCCTCTGCTTTCCTCAGATCATATGGACTCTCCTTTCAGCCTTGCAGAAATAGAAAGCGCTGTCCTAGCACTAAAGCTAAACAAAGCCCCTGGTGAAGACCGAATAACTGCAGAATTTTTCAAAAACGCGCCGCTTTGCTTTATACAGCGACTTACCGATGCCTACAACGAATTTTACAGCCATGGAATTTTCCCGGATTGCTTCAAAAAAAGTCTGATCAGCCCAATTTTTAAAAAAGGTGTGGAGAGCGATCCCAGCAACTACCGAGGCATATCTGCTCAAAACACAGTCGCTAAGATTTTTGCAGGAGCACTGTTAAAACGTATGACGACATGGGTAAACCGAGAAAACATTCTTAGTGAATTTCAGACAGGTTTTCGAAAGGGTTTCTCTACAGTTGACAGTGTTTTCGTTCTGACATCAATCGCCCAAACCTTTCTGCAACAAAAAAAGAAGCTGTACATTTTCTTTGTAGATTTTAAAGCCGCCTTTGATACAGTGAACCGAAATAGCCTACTGTATAAACTTAGCCAACTCGGACTCTCAACAAAAGCGATACTAGCACTGTCCAGTATCTATGAGGATAACAAAGCAAGTGTGTGGGACGGATCAGAGCTCTCAAAATGGTTCGATACCAACAGTGGAGTTAAGCAAGGCTGCATTCTCAGCCCTCTCCTCTTCTCTCTCTTCGTGGACGATGTTGTGGATTTCTTACCAGGTGGAGTGACTGTGAATGGAACCCATGTAAAGACCCTTATGTATGCCGATGACATGTGCCTACTGGCTGATAGCCCCGAAACGTTAAGGGACATGATTGCTAGCATATCCGAGTACTGTAAAGTATGGAACCTCACCATAAATACAAGCAAATCAAAGATTATGGTAGTTAAGGGTACAGGTGGCCGTCACGCTAGGAACGAAGAATGGCAACTGAACGGAATCCAGCTGGAACGTGTAAAATCATTCAAGTACCTCGGTGTAACGCTTACCACAAATATGAGTTTTTATACCCACATAAAAGATAAGCTCAAGGATGCAAAAATAGCTATGAACGCCACCTGGAAAAACTTTTTAGGCAGAAAAAACGTTAAAATGAGTGCCAAGTACAGCCTTTTTCAGGCGACAGTGAAAACAATTATGTGCTACGCAGCGGAGGTGTGGGGAAATCATAGATATGAAGACGCGGAACGAGTACTAACTTTTTTTGTAAAAAAGATATTTCGACTGCCACAAAATACTCCCGACTATGCAATCTTTATTGAAACAGGACTGCCTAGTATATTCTCCTACACACTTCAGCAGCACTTTAACTACATCGATAAGGTTATGCATATGCCAAATAGTAGACTACCAAAAATAATTGCAAAATCTCTCTGTGAAAGAAAAGAATTTCCATTCTCTAGGTGGACGGATATTGCAACCGAATGCGGTTGCCCCCTTGATCTCGAGGATGCAAGTTCGTGGAGCAGGACTCATGCCGAAATAATTTCCAGATACCACAACATAGAAAGAGAAACATTTATAACTAAGGCCAAAAACAGCGCGTCGAGGAGTGTGTATAGAAATCTTGAGCATAATTTATATGAAAAAAACTACTTCCACGATCAACATAAAGGAGAACTCATAAAACATATCTTCCAAGCTAGAACCGAGACTTTACCTCTAAATGGCAGGCCTTACAGCAGCAACACATCACTGGAATGCAGCCTCTGCAACATGCGAGAAATCGAGGATGTTCAACACTTCATTGCAGTCTGCCCTATTCTGAGAGAGATTCGTTTTACATGTTTTACGAAAACCACCCTTTGCGAATCGGATCTCCACAGTCTTCTAAATGGGGAAAACTGGGAGAATCTGGCATTCTTCATTACAAAAGCCAGTAATTACAGGAGAAAAATTATTTTAGAACAATTTTAGAACCTAATTTAACTAAATTAACCGACTGACGGCATAAAAGCCATTGTCGTTGTAACCAATTTTTGTTTGTTTATTTGTTTTGATGTAACCTTAAATATGTACAGCCAGCTATAAATAAGCAACAAAGAAAAACAAAACACAAACAATAAACAACCTACTACTACTACTACTATACCCTTGCAGATCATTCCTATTAATTTACAAATCGCAAAAATGTTAAATTTCCTATTATTTCTCTTATTTCCGATCGTTCCTATGGCAGCTATATGATATAGTAGTTCGATTTTGATAAATTTAAAATCGAAATTCGGAAATATTTAAAAAGAGTCATATCCCAGAGTAGAAGAGAGTGTAATAAAAACCAACGAAGCAATAATTTATTTCCTATTATATTCCCATTAATTTTCCGATCGTTCCTATGGCAGCTATATGATATAGTCGTCTGATTTTGATAAAATTTTATTCGAAATTCAGAAATAATTAAAAACTAATATTCCCAAGATTAGAAGGTAATACTTCAAAAAACACCGAAGCTAGAATTTTTTTTACCGTTTTTTTTTCGATCCTTCCTATGGGAGCTATAGGATATAGTTGTCCGATCCGGTAAGTTCCGACTTCTATACTACCTGCAATAGTAAGAAGACTTTTGGGAAAGTTTCATCCCGATAGCTTAAAAACTGAGAGACTAGTTTGCGTAGAAACAGACAGACGGACAGACGGACGGACAGACGGACATGGCTAGATCGACTCGTCTAGTGATGCTGATCAAGAATATATATACTTTATGGGGTCGAATACGTCTCCTTCACTGCGTTGCAAAACTTCTGACTGAAATCATAATACCCTCTGCAAGGGTATAAAAAATCAATTTTTAGTCAGTTTAGCCCACTTCTGGTGGAATATCTTAAAAACTAAGTATTAAACGGTCTTGCTGTTTGGATTCCCTACTCGGTGAGTTCATTTAGTAAAAACAAAGTAAAAACAAATAACAGTTCGATATCCGCATCTCATAGTTATTCAATATTTGCTAAAGGTCAATTTTTATACCCTTGCAGAGGGTATTATGATTTCAGTCAGAAGTTTGCAACGCAGTGAAAGAGACGTTTCCGACCCCATAAAGTATATATATTCTTGATCAGCATCACTAGACGAGTCGATCTAGCCATGCCCGTCTGTCCGTCTGTCTGTCTGTCCATCTGTCCGTCTGTCCGTCTGTCCGTCTGTCTGTTTCTACGCAAACTAGTCTCTCAGTTTTTAAGCTATCGGGATGAAACTTTCCCAAAAGTCTTCTTACTATTGCAGGTAGTTTATAAGTCGGAACCGACCGGATCGGACAACTATATCCTATAGCTCCCATAGGAAGGATCGGAAAAACAACGTTAAAAAAATTCTAGCTTCGGTGTTTTTTAAAGTATTACCTTCTAATCTTGGGAATATTATTTTTTATATATTTATAAATTTCGAATTAAATATTTAAAAAATCGGATCACTATATCATATAGCTGCCATAGGAACGGTCGAAAAATTAAATGGAAATAATAGGAAAAAAATTATATCTTTGTTGATTTTTATTACACTCTCTTCTACTCTGGGATATGACTATTTTTAAATATTTCCGAATTTCGATTTTAATTTTAAAAAGATCGAACTACTAGATCGATTAGCTGCCATAGAAACGATCGAAAAATTAATGTGAAATAATAGGAAATTTAACATTTTTGCGATTTGTGAATTAATAGAATGATCTGCAAGGGTATATAAGCTTCGGCTTGCCGAAGCTAGCTTCCTTTCTTGTTTTTTACTATTTTTCAACTTTGGTTGGAACTTAAAAAAAATATATCATAATATATTTTTAAATATTTTTGACTGTCAACGACATCAGACGTATTTTTGTATCGCTCCACCGAATGATTATAAAATATAGTGAAAATAACCGAACTTAATTCGCGAAAAGACGCTCTGGGTAGGCATGGGT
Organism: Drosophila lutescens; assembly: GCA_037075285.1. Lineage (NCBI taxonomy): Eukaryota > Metazoa > Arthropoda > Insecta > Diptera > Drosophilidae > Drosophila > Drosophila lutescens. The sequence continues at coordinate 13,579 of JBAMCF010000727.1, read as the reverse complement.
ACAAGTGCTCGTGTTGCCCATGCAAATTTTAAGATTAGTGTGATAAATTACTAATATAAACTACAAATTATAAATTAAAAGCCAACGTGTCAGAGTGCAATCTCTGAAATATAATTAAAATGAGCACAGCTCGGCAACAACAACAAGACGAACGTCGACTTTCGTCAATCAGAATTCAGAACGACGCTTACTTTTGTATACGAGCTGATGAGTCAAAAGTACCAACGAAAACTGCAACATTGCAAGTGAACACAGAGAGAGCGCGCTCGCACTCCCCTGCATTACTATGTGCAAGCGGCACAGCACCCAATGAGCCGTGGAGTGCCCATTGCCCGTCCCCCGACCCCCACGACCTTACAAGCAATATAACAACAACTACCAGCACAATGCCCGTATGTACCACTGTGACTTCGACACTAAAGAAGACTTTTGGGAAAGTTTCATTGCGATAGCTTTAAAACTGAGAGACTAGTTCGCATAGAAACTGACAGACAGACAGACGGACAGACGGACAGACGGACATGGCCAGATGGACTCGGCTATTGGTGCTGATCAAGAATATATATACTTTATGTGGTCGGAAACGTCTCCTTCACTGCGTTACAATATCTGACTGAAATTATAACACCCTCTGCAAGGGTATAAAAATTTACCTTTAGCAAATATTGAATAACTATGAGATGCGGATATCGAACTGTTATATGTTTTTACTTTGTTTTTACTAAATGAACTCACCGAGTAGGGAATCCACACAGCAAGACCGTTTAATACTTAGTTTTTAAGATATTCCACCAGAAGTGGCCTAAAAGCCTTTTAAATTTTTTCCAAAAAGTTCTCCGACGCAGGGATTCTTAGCAGATAGACTCAAAGTTCGAAAAATGCTGAAATTGGCCAACTTTCCGGGGGTATCACAGGCAAACGGATTCATGCTTTGTTTTGCTGTTAAAATATTTTAATATTAATATAAAGTGGATAAAGAGTTTGCGACAGGTGTCTGGGGATGTCAGCAATACGGTGGAGTTGCGATAAGGACAGATCGGGTCCACCGTATTGCTGAAGACCTCCGGGAGTCTTGCGATACAGGTGATCTCCCGATTATCCTGGCCGGACCTCGACAGGAAGGTTGTGCAACTCTTTGAGTCCTACAAGACGTGCGGAACTGGGGCGACGCCGTTAAGGAACGAGCCGGAGGAAGGGCCGACGCCGTCAAAAAGCGCAGCCGTCGTAAGCACGTAGAACTTTAAGCCGAGGAAGCCGCGGCTTTTACGTAGCGAGCAAACCGTCGAAATACGTGGCTTCCTTTGCATACATCAGAAGGTTGGACCTGCTTTTTTGCAATATAGGATTGGGGAATGTAGTATAAGTTAATCACCCTTGCAGTGTACTTAATTTTGAATTGCCCTCCTATTATTATTTGTTAACCAATACTATACAATATTAATCTAGTACATTAAAATGAATATCGAGTCTTTATTCAAAAAGCATCGCGATAAAAAAGCGAAGCTATGAAACTAGAGTTGAGCGAGTCGAGCAGTGAAGAAGTCGTCTAGTGCGTGGTTCCGAAAAGAAGTCGGTTGTTTAAAGATCCATTCGTTATACCAAGAAACAATTCATTCACTTAAGTTTAATAAAACATTCTGTTACTTTCCCAAAACAATCTAAATTTGTACCATCCCACACAAATGGAAGCTACTTAATCGCTTCCATGCGTACGAATAAATGAATGACTTACAAAATATTTTTTTTAATATACACCAAGAGGGATGATGGTTGTTCGTGCTAGATTCGGACCCCTAGATCACAAAAAGAAGTAAAACTTTTTTTAAAAGATTTTTGCGATAGTTGCGCTTAACCCAATTTTGTTGATATATGTTTTAACTTACAAATATTATATAACCCTTCCAGTTTGCCGATTAAATAAAAAATAGGGAGAAGGGGGCTCAAATAGTAAAAGAGGCACAATAGTATGTGGCTCCAGCGGCCAAACGGCTCTTTAATTTGTTTACTAAAGGTTCTTTAGATCACCAGAGGGCTGCATTAAAAATTTGAGCTTTAAGCGCCATCAGTTGAAGAAATTACGAACCAATTTCCATCAATGTCAAATTTGTGCAAATAGTCTCATTGTGTTGGGGATACTTTATTTAACATGGGTCGCTCGCGAGATTTTTTGAAATTTTTATTTTCTGAAGGCAAATTTCATGCCCAACGCGTTTCTCTTACGAAGGATTTTGTTGGTCTTCAATCTTCGTGGTATTTAGCAAAACTTTAAATAGTAGAGGCAACTATATGATAACACATGGTCCTTATTTCATTTTTTATGACTTCTGCATGTTGGTAGAACTTTGGTCATAGCCGCAGTATTGGTTCCGCTTATGGTCGAATCTGTAAGCGAGAGCTTGATGAGACAGATTGCAGTCAAACTGAGCAAAATGGCCCAAATCAAGGAAGAAAAATAATAAACTTACAAAAATGTGGAGCTCCGCATCAAAGAGCTATAACCGCATTTTTAATAGCAAAGAAAGGTAAGAAAAAAAACCATAACAAATGTACTCCATTTTAGATCGAAGAGTCTAATAAAATGTTATGAAAATGATCTCTTTTACACTATACCGTTAACAGCGAAAGTAAGTTTCGTACTGTTATTACCCCAGTACTGGGGCTAGACTGGTTTAAAAAGTATGTTGACATTTGCAACGTTCCTTGATGGCTTTGCAATTGGCTTCAAAATTATGTAGGAAAAAGTTATAGCCAAAAGAACAGCCTCCGGTGATACCAGTTTCATTCTAATGGCTCTTTATTTATAGCTGCTATGTCTAACCAAACGTTTCCTACTACTAGAGCCCCCTTCTCCCCTATTCGATTGACATATTGTGAGCTACAGGTCGGTAAACTTCGAAAAGGTCGCTTTTTTTTAGGTTTTACAGTCATTAGTCACCGAACTGACCCCTTACATTTTGACACTATAAAGATGCTCAGCCACGAAGGCAAGAATTAAAAATGGAATACTGCAGTGATACTCAGCCACGGAGGCATTAATAAACAAAAGGCTCGCAGCCCTGGACTGTTTTCTAGTTGGTATTTTGGTGCCAGAAAGGCCGATAGATAAATATTCTTAAGAATACTCGTATGAATATTTTTACGAAAAGTGCCATCGCTACCGATCTTGCACGAGGCACGTGGATCTGGCGGAAGGGGTCTTACGCTTTTGACGCCCGAACGCATCGGTTGCACAGCTCCCGCACCCAGCGAGATCACCGCCAGGAAACCGGCCCCGGACCAAGATCAGGGACTAGCGACCTAAGTTAACCGACGAGAAAAACTAAAACCTACAGTGCGGGTAGAGACACAAGACAAAATTAGTCACGCATGGTTGCACACAGGTGTCATAATGACCTAATTAGCATAATTAAGTAATAAAGGTGTGGGAGAAAGGGGGAAAAATGGGGGGATGTGGGTGACCGTTAGGATGCACACAGGTGTCATATGACCTAATTAGCATAAAAAGGTCACTTAATTAAGTTAGAAAGGGTGTGATGGGTGAGGATCACCCCAAAGAAATGGTGAAAGTGAGAGGTGTGTTTTGTCATGCGTTTGAATTTGTGATTGCTTGTGTGTGAGAGGGGTGTTTTGTCATGCGTAGAATTTGTGGTTGTTTAGAGTGATCTTTAACCGAAAATGGTGTGTAGGAGTGTGAGACAGGTGTGTTTTGTCATGCGTTTGAATTTGTGATTGGTTGTGTGTGAGAGGGGTGTTTTGTCATGCGTTTGAATTTGTGGTTGTTTAGAGTGATCTTTACCCGAAAATGGTGTGTAGGAGTGTCCGTTTTGTTGATTCAATTAGGATTGTAGATGATATCTGTTAGTGTAACCTGTCTTCAGTGGTTTTGTGAGTTCGAGAACTCCCCTTCTTTAGCGAGCATTAGCGAGCATTAGATGGGAAAGTGAGCGTGAATATCTAAAGTATGTTGCTTCTAACTTGTATTAAGTTAAGGGGAGGGTACTCTTAAATGTTTCAATTCTATAGTGGAGGTGGTGGTGGTGGTGGTTGTTCCTAAGAGAATATACACAAAAACATATGAGATCGTTTATTTAGTCAAATGCGTTTTTATTTAATCATATTCGTGTTACATTAGTTTCCATTGAGTTTTTTAAACAAATTAATGTATCGTTCCATCAATTTTAAGGCATCTTCTTCTCTCTTTTCAATATGCATACACCTGCAGGTGTCAGGTCCGACTTCATATGCCCATGCACAGGATGATAGGTGTTCCCCATACTTGGAATGAATTACTGGGGTTGCTTCAACATCTTTAAAAAATGTATGAAATGATTTCAACTTCGAAACATGTTCCTTGAAGATCTCACTCAAATGCTTCTTTAAGAACTCTTCAATTTTTGAGGAAATCATTTTTTTCTTTCAACGTAATAGGTTGAATGTTTAACTTAAACTAAAGTCTGTTGGATATAAATCTTTCTATTATACTTAGAAAACAGATGTTAAATAATGCAACAGCTGTTGATATCCACCCTCGAAAACAAATTCAAAACAATAGATTTTTTTTTTGGTTTTTTCTTTTTTTTAGAATTTTAATATATGATGAAATTAATTTTCTAACTTTATATTGTTGAAGTACAAAATGAAAACAAGCAGACGTTTCTATATTATCATTAGAAAATTTACATAAATTTAAATGTTCTCCAAATGTTGTTTTTATAAACTCCTTCACGTCAATACTCATGAACATGTCCCTTGACTCCAGCAGTAATTTCATGTCCTCTTTTGAAATCATATTTCCAAATGTATTAATAAATAAATTAATTTTATTTATCAAGGAAGAATAATTCGGTATATTAAGATTGTTATTAGAATCCGATATTTTGTAAACTTCTTTTCTCGACTCTCAAATTGAGAATGAAAGAATGAATGGTGAAAAGTTGTTGCTGCTAGCAGTTTTCTTTTGTGTAAAAGTTTAAGATTTTATGAGCATTGTTGAGTGAGCAGACACCATCTCGAGCATGTAATGAACAATATGGGAAGTGGTTTCATCCATTATTTTTAGAGAGGAACATCCAATTTCATCAATGTTAATTACATCATCAATTTTTAAAAATTTTTGTAGGAATAACCTTTTTTGATATCCCTTACAAATTATTTCCTTTTTTTCTAATTATTTCTCTTAAATACATTTGTGTTTTTTTGAAAAAGTATACTCCATCGTTCCAATAAATTTTATGATGTTTTTTTGTTAACCATACGACTTCAATTTCTTTTAGAATAAATGTATATTATTTCCTTGAAATCCTTGAACATCAATTGCAACAATTTCTTCACTCATGATTGGTTGATTGTTTCTTAGACAATCCGCTGAACTAGACCATTCAACGGGTTATATTCAACTAAACGATCATGTATCAGCACGCAATATACTTGAACATTTTCGATAGCCGGGCTTGCCAAGTTCAATTGAAATCCTAACATCAATGGGTCCCGACTTAACCATTTCATTTTGATATGATAAGTCTATTACGATAATAGGAGCTTTAGTTTTAAACTCTGCAGGTGATAGTAAAGGAGATTCACTTCGATTATAGTAGCTAGTTTTGCAATACATTTCATATAACTGAGCAAATCATTCTTTCTCAAAGTCCAAATTCAAGTCATCGTAGGGATATGTTTCAGAGTTTAGGTAGACCTTTAGATTTCATAAATTGTTTGTAATCAGATGGAGATTATCTTTAAATGCAATTAAAGAAAATCGTGGGCGTTCGCGATTTGCCGCCATCTTCACGTTCCAAACATGATTTGTTCCGTTACTTAGTTTAGGATTAATGTATGTTTCCCAACTGCGGAATGCAATCGGTAGATTGGATCCACTTTTTATAATATCATACATTTTAATTTTCGTTGAATCGCTGGGTGTTATATGAGGAATTTTTCATGTAATATTAGTCATATTGAGATGATATTTTCCGACTCTTTGTGCATTCTCAATTTTATCTTCCTCATGTACATCATTTAAATTTTTTGATATCAATAGTACTAGTTCATGTTTACAATTTAATAAAACTTTTTTGAAATCTTCAGCAAAACCAAGTAGATTTTTAAGGGGTATTGAAAAGTGAAAGTTGGGGCTTAAATTGAATTCGGATCCTCCACTCCATCCAGAATTGTAAAGTCTCTTGCTTTCAAATTGATTTAAAGAAACACAGTTTTTTATTGTAGAAGTAATACCACTAAACCTAGTTCTATCTATTTCAACACCATTTATTTCATAGCGTATTTCATCTATAAAGTATGCCATGCAATTATTTCTCATCCTCCCAATAACATTTTGAGTTTCTATCGCTCCCCCTTCCTTAATTAGGGTAATATTTCCTTGAAAATTTAAAAGACTCTTATGGGGGAGTACATATAAATCTTGATTTTGAATTGTAATTCTTATCTCATCATTCGGTTTAAATGATTGTTGATACGGTGAATAACTGTGATATTCTTTCTTCGATATACTATCATCAGAGAAAGGTTTTTCTCGTACTGCCAATATTTCATTCAACCCCATAACTTTACTTAAACTCGTACTTTGAAGCCCAGTGATTTAAGAATTAACTTGTTTTTATACCCTTGCAGAAGTTATTATAATTTCAGTCAGATATTGTAACGCAGTGAAGGAGACGTTTCCGACCACATAAAGTATATATATTCTTGATCAGCACCAATAGCCGAGTCCATCTAGCCATGTCCGTCTGTCCGTTTCTATGCGAACTAGTCTCTCAGTTTTAAAGCTATCGCAATGAAACTTTCCCAAAAGTCTTCTTTCTATTGCAGGTAGTACATATGTCGGAGCGAGCCGGATCGGACCACTATATCTTAACGCTCCCATAAACAAACAAATATAAGAAAATTCATTGTAACTTTGCAGGAAGTAGGCGTTTTGATTTCTGACAACTTAAAAAGGTATTTCTTTTATCTGCAAGGGTATATAAGCTTCGGCTGGCCGAAGCTAGCTTCCTTTCTTGTTTAATGTAAGTGTGTGTCTTTTTACTTGCGATCCTCTTCCTATACTTAATGTTTTAAAGTGTGCTGATGATGGTAAGTATCACCTCTTTTATTATATATAATCATTGTATTACTCTTAAATGTAAACGAATTGTATAGTTTTCACCGCGTAAATTAATAAGTTCACCGTTCTGATCAGTTATGTGTATAGAGAGTGTACTTATTTCTCTAGTGTTGAATGGTAAGTAAATGAGATTGTGTGGTGTGATATTCATTTTATAGCCCGGTGGAACATTAATTCCGAATTCGTATAATGAATGATCTTGTCTACTATCAATATATGATCCGCTCACAATATTACATACTAAGCGTATTGTGTTTATTTTTAAAATGTTAACAGATTGATCCGATATATACGTTTTTTTCAGGTCGGGGTAGATTATTTTTTTATTGAAACCAAGCAATTGTCCAATGGAGTTGTTTCTATTAAAATAAATAGGTTCCTTGGTAGTTGTAATATGAACTTGAAGTGTGTTATTATTACTTTCCATTTGAAATGTTTTCTCAAGGTCATAATCTTTTAGTTTATTTTTTAGAAAATCATAAATATCATTGAGTTCATATGATCCTATGGGGAGTTGAATGACTTTTTAGATTATTATTTATATCAACATTGGGTATAGAGTTGTACATATGAAAGTCAATGAGTGCACACTCATAGTCACCATTCGTCAGTTCAATGGGTGGGAAATAAGTAATGTTTGTAATGGGTTCATTAGCATTTAATGTAAGAGTGAATGATCTACTCATTTTGGAATCTAATAATGAACTGTGAAAATATAGCCTACAGAACGAAACTTATATTCTAAAATAATTATAAATTCATTAAAACCCTTCCTATATCTTCCTTTTTCCATATCGTTATCTTTACTTATTATGAGGAATACGTATTTATCGCTCCAGCACTTTTTACAAATTTTCATAAATGAATCATAAGACATATCAGTATTTACTTGATCAAGATATATATGTCGCATATTTAAATCATCTTGTTTAAACATTATAATCATATTCGTGTTATCACGTATTAGATGTTTTGGAATGTGAGTATATGTTTGACATAGGTAAAAAGAATCTATATTTTTGTGACGTCCCATACAAAAATATGAACGAATGTTGTTTTGTTTTTCACAAGCAACATCATCAAAAATCATAATAGAGTTTTCTTTAGCCTTAGCGGGCGGTAAAACTTCATCATTTTGTGAGAATGTATAATATCCCATACCTTTTATCGGTTTAATTAGTTTCTCTAAATACTCATACTTTGGTTGGTATAAACTCTTTGAGAATACATATATATTCTCAAATTTAAGTCCGTTTGGACTTTTAATAAGACTGAGCATAACATTTGTTTTTCCACAGTTTGACGGACCGACAACCAATACTCTTATTGTATTGGGTAATAAAGAACTATATTATACTATATTTCTAACCTAGATTTCTTGTTTTTGACGTATTAAACGCATGTTCACGTGTGTAATGTAGTTCATTCGATGAGAAATGCTCCTTGATTAAACATTATATAAAATGGGTAAAAGTTTTTATAATTGTTGCAGTCAGAGTTCAAACTTGAAACGAGGTAGTGGTATTATCAACAAAATAATTAACACACTTCCATTTGAAGCACATATTCCTGGCTATACTTTTTGTGGACCTGGAACAAAGCTTAAACAAAGGTTGGAGCGCGGTGATCGTGGTATAAATCAATTGGATGAAGCTTGTAGAGTACATGATATTGCATATTCACAAAATAAGGATCTAGCTGATCGACATAAGGCTGATGCAATATTAATAAATATAGCGTGGGAACGTGTTGGATCAAAAGATAGTAGTATTGCAGAGAAAACAGCAGTATACTTGGTTACAAATATTATGAAAACAAAAAAGAAAATTCGGAATGGGTGTGAAGAAGTTATCCAAACAGGAATACGGGCATTGAAATTCGGAAATATTTAAAAATAGTCATATCCCAGAGTAGAAGAGAGTGTAATAAAAATCAACAAAGATATAATTTTTTTCCTATTATTTCCATTTAATTTTTCGACCGTTCCTATGGCAGCTATATGATATAGTGATCCGATTTTTTAAATATTTAATTCGAAATTTATAAATATATAAAAAATAATATTCCCAAGATTAGAAGGTAATACTTTAAAAAACACCGAAGCTAGAATTTTTTTAACGTTGTTTTTCCGATCCTTCCTATGGGAGCTATAGGATATAGTTGTCCGATCCGGTCGGTTCCGACTTATAAACTACCTGCAATAGTAAGAAGACTTTTGGGAAAGTTTCATCCCGATAGCTTAAAAACTGAGAGACTAGTTTGCGTAGAAACAGACAGACGGACAGACAGACAGACGGACAGACGGACGGACAGACGGACATGGCTAGATCGACTCGTCTAGTGATGCTGATCAAGAATATATATACTTTATGGGGTCGGAAACGTCTCCTTCACTGCGTTGCAAACTTCGGACTGAAATCATAATACCCTCTGCAAGGGTATAACAATTAGAAGAGAGTAAACGACATAATACAAAATTGGAAAGTTTTAAGGTGGGTGAAGGTATGTTTCTAAAACCTAGAAAAGGTTATGGATTATATCTCAATCCATTTAGAGGAAATCCAAAAAACTGATTACTAAGTTACCCAAAAAACCGCTTTCAAATTTTGAAATTTTGAATTTTGCTCAAATGTATATTCCACATTTCCGAGGTGTGTTTATGAGAGACTCACTACCAAAATCTCCTTGGAGGGAAGAGTCAGGAATTATAAACCTAGATGATATTTCATCAAATGGTACACATTGGGTAGCTTACAACAATAATAAAAAAAGTATACATTATTTTGATAGTTTTGGAAATTTACAACCCCCAAAAGAAGTTGTGAAATACTTGGGGAATAATATTAACTATAACTTTGAGAGAAAACAAGTCTTTAATAGTACCAACTGTGGACACCTGTCCCTCCAATTCTTACTCTCTATCCCTCCCTAACTTTTTCGTTATGGTCAAGTGACTTCTCTATGATTCTCTATGATTCTTGAAACTCACCCTATTTTACATGCTATTCGCTGCTATGATTGGTCAATTCTAAATCAAGAATGAGATAGAAAAAGGAGGGTTAGTTTTACTTAAGGTATAAAAACTCGATCAAAAGTTATTTTAACTCGCATTTGAAAAACCACCTGTAAACAGTCTCAACGTAAAAGTTTTAAGTTGAAAGTTTTTATCTAAATCATCTCCCAAACAAGAAAACAACAAAAAAAAACAATAACAAGAAAACAACAAAAACAATAACAAGAAAAAACAGTTAAAAAACTACAACAGCTACAAACAACAAAAAACAACAACAACAACAAGAAGAATAAACAACTAGATGAAGAAACAACTACAAATGCTCAACCCAGAAATGATGAAGGTACTCAAGGATTTTAATGGTAACCTACCAAAACCTCTCTTAACAAAAGCAAAGATGGAATCGGATGTGCGCTACCCTATTCGACGAGCTCAACGTAAAAAAACCAGCTTTGGAATGGCCCTCACTCTTGAACTTGAAGAGTATATGCTGTACTTGCCGGAACGATACTCGACTTTAGATGATTCGACCATTGAATATATAAAAGATAATCTGTTTTGTATTATTAAAAGGAATGATAGCAACCTCTAGTTAGAATTAAATAAAGCTTAAAATGTATTCATTTTTAATATTATTTGTGTAATTATTTTCTCAAATAAAAATAAAATTTCATTTAACTCAAAACACTTTGTTATAAATATTTAGATTATACTACATTTTTCCCCAGTAGCACATGAATAGTAGGAATTCATTGAGAAGAAAATTTGATGAATTGAAGCATGGCTATATCGACTCGGCTAGTGACCCTGATCAAGAATATATATACTTTATAGGGTCGGAAACGCTTCCTTCTAGCTGTTACATACTTTTGCACGAATACAATATACCCTTTTACTCTACGAGTTACGGGTATAATGAGAACGTATCAAATTTGGAGGAAACTTTTAAACCTATTACAGAACCTTTACATGAATTACTAAGTGAAAATAAAAAATTAAATAAGAAAAAAAAGTATATTAATGATACACACAATGTTAAGACTAAGTTCAAGAAAGAGAAAATAAGAGTACCTAAAAGTAATAAAAGGCTACAGGAGAGAGTAATTGAAAGTGATAGTGAGAGTGATGCTTATGTTGATGCTTACTCAGAACACTCTCATATAGATGAATCTGACAGAATCTGACGAATCTGATGTTTCACAACAGTCTCTTATAGATGAATCTAATGTTTCACAACAGTCTCATATAGATGATTTAAATGAAAGTGTATTTGAAGAAACCGGGGTGAAGTATAATATCAACATTAATCAGTTAAAACAAGAAAAGATTTTAGATAATAGTTATGGACCAAGAGAAGAAAATAATATTTTAATGTTGGGTAATAGTACGCTTAAAATTAAAAAAAATAAAATGGAATTAGGAAGCGGAAATTTATGGACTCTATCACCTGGTTTATACTCTTTAATTTTTCATAACAATCCTAAGGATTATACTAAGAATGATTTAGAATCATATAGAAACATTTTAATTGAAACAAGTGCTAACAAAAGAAACTATCAACCAGTTCGTCAAATAAAAGGAAATCGTTCTAAAAAATATTCTTCAATTATTAAACCATTAATATCCTCGTCTTCAGTAAATGTAGAATATACTGGTTCTGGGTATATGAGACTACAAAAATTACCACCAAATTATGTATATTGGGATAATGTTAATGAACTTGTTGAAAGATTGCAACTCTTAATGGCATAATAACCATACTAATGAAATTCTTTCAATAATAGAAGAATTGCGTGAAGCAAAAATAATATATTAATAAAATGGAAAACATTTTCTCGTTTTGCTTAATAGTAAAATGTCTATTGACAAGTTTGGTCACTTTTCAAATGATAGAGATTTTTCCTCACTTTTCAAAAGGGAAGTTGAGAGTCTTACAGGTTTAAATCTAGATACTGATGGAAACATAAATGTTCCGAAAAAAAAGAATTAAAAACTCTTCAAAACCAATAAATGGAAATGATTTGGCTATTAAATTTTATGTATATGAGAAAATTAACGAAGCGAAATCACAACAAATGGAAACTATAACTAAATCATTTCAACTACGAAATAAAAGAGTATCAGAGTTGGAAAGTAAAGTAATAAAAATGGTAACTCAATGGAGTATATACATAATACATTAAAAGAGCTTCTTGATAAATTGGAAAATCTTAACAATTTCATAAATCAAAATTTTAAAAAACCCGCACCAATCATTCGATCTGATCAGATACAAATAGATGAAACGATACTTCGAAGTAGTCCATTTTCACATCGTAAAAACGAAGAAGAAGTCTTAACAATTAATGTGGATCATACATAAATATACCGTTCTTTCATTATTTATTTTATAATTAAAATGTCAGTTGGTAAGTTTGGTTGTTTTTTAAATGACAAAGAGTACTCAAGAGATATAACAAAAGGTGTAGAAAAATTCCAAAGTATGATGGACATTTAAATATTCAGAGGAAAAGATTTAAAAATTCCCTACCCCCCATTCATGAAAATGATATTGCAACAAAATTTTATGTTGATGATGAAATAAGTAAACTAGTACAGAATACATCTAGTGAAATTTCTAAACAACCACAGAAACAAGAAATCTTTAGATTAAGACCTCGAATCAATAATATTGAGGGAAAAGTGAGTGAAATTTCTAAAAAATTGGAATTTCTCTTGAAAACTATTAATAAGATAGTAGAGGATATAAATGAAATAGAAAGTAACATTTTCAATAATATCATTGCATCGACTCTAGTTTTAAAAAGTGAAACTGAATCTTTAGAGAAGAAACCATTTGTACCAAATATAATATTGAAAATGAGCTACATCGACCATCATTCAAGAATTTTCCAAGACGTAGAGTTATAGTAAAGGGTATTAATGATTTATGGCAGGCTGATTTGGTTGAAATATGGGCATATGCATCTTTGAATAAAGGCTTTAGGTATCTATTAACAGTAATAAATACCTTTTCTAAATATGGATGGGGTGAAGCAATAAAATCAAAAAATGCAGAAGAAGTTACAAGAACAATGGAAAAAATAATAAAATCTGGTCGTGGAGTACCAAAGAATTTACAAACAGATAATGGAAATGAATTCTATAATAAACAATTTAGAGAATTAATGAAGCGATATGAAATTAATCATTACTCAACATTTAGTACTCTTAAAGCATCTATTGTGGTACGTTTTAATAGAACAATAAAAGAACTTATGTGGCGTGAGTTCAGTTTTAATGGAAAATACACATGGCTTCAAATATACAAAGAATTGATTAAAAATTATAACAATAGGAAGCATTAAAAATGAAAAACAGATTTGATGACATCATACAATTGATGCGAGGCTAATAAGAATGTAGTCGCGCGCTAACTGTTCAATTTCAAAAGTTGAGTTATTTGA
>JBAMCF010000726.1:0-25021 GCA_037075285.1 Drosophila lutescens | reverse complement strand
TTTTCTCGCCTGAACTAGACATAAAAGTCTCTTTTCGACTACCAGATCACTGTAGTGTCTTCCAAGCGGAAGTGATGGCAATCCAGGAAGCCATGTCTTACCTGGACACAACAAAACACTGCAACACAGACATCTTCATCTTTTCGGACAGTCAAGCAGCCCTCAGGGCCCTCGACTCCTACTCAACTAACTCAAATACTATCTCTGAATGCCGCAAATCTCTGAACGAGATGGCAACTCATCTCAGAATCAGCCTCATTTGGGTGCCTGGACACCGTAACATTGAAGGCAACTGCATAGCGGACGAACTAGCAAGGCAAGGGACAACCACCGACATCCTTCGCGATAAGGACACGGTGGGCATGCCCATAGCTACCTGCAAGCTTCTCCTCAAGCAAAGATTGTACACCCTCTCCAACAACCGTTGGAATACGATCTCAACATGCCACACCTCCAGGCTTACCTGGGGTAACTATAATCCGAAAAGAACCAAAACCCTCTTACAATGTAACAGGGCAGACATTTCCACCTTAATTAATGCCCTCACGGGCCACTGTCTTTTAGGGACACACGCGCGCAGGCTAGGACTCAGCAGCTACGACTACTGTCGCAGCTGTAGACAGATAGAAGAAGAGGAGACCATTGAACACCTCCTGTGCTTCTGCCCAGCACACAACCTCAAACGTTTTCAAACACTAGGAAGCTACACGCTCCCAAACCTTGCAGCCATACAAGGCACCAGCATACCCAAACTCCTAAGTTTTCTGAAAAGAACCAACTGGTTCGAGAAACCCAATAACCCATGAGCTAGGGAAATGGATCTTTTCTGAGATCATATGGTATCACAAGGGGCCCATGGCGGCCTAAGTGAGGGGATTAGTATATAATCCCCAACCATGCTCACCTAACCTAACCTAACCTAGCACTTAGCACTTATACATAGCACCAATTATTATTAAGCTACTCCAGTATTTTTAGTTATTTATTTTTCACTTTTAAGCTGCTTTTTCCGGAGCTCGCGCACAACACGTCTGCACTCTCCGGGCGTTTTTCGAAGTTTCGTAGTACTCGTTCTCATTGTTTTTTAGCCACGCATAGTTTCCATGGCTGTGTGTCCTCGTCTGCAGCACATGACGGTATATGTCTATATAGTTTCCGTTGATTATCGCGTAATCCGGCCATGTTTCGGGGTTTTTTTTCCAAGTCTATGATTTTCCGTTTAATCCAGATGTCTTCTTTGACCTCCGCTCCTTGTGCTTCTTCTTCTGGCATTCTGGATAATGCGTCTGCAACGACATTGAGCTTTCCTCTGCGGTAGCGAATCTCGAACGAGTATGGCTGCATTGCCAACGTCCATCTGTCAATCTGTCCTGAAGGGCTCTCTATTGAGTTAAGCCACTTTAGCGCCTGAGGGTCTGTGATGACTATGAAGTGGTAACTTTCTAAGTACATCCTCATCTTCTGGATGCCCCAGTGGATTGCCAGGCATTCCTTTTCGGTCGCTGAGTAGTTCTGCTCCGTCTTTGTGAGCTTCCGACTGGCGTACGACATCACGTGCTCGCCGTTTTCGTCTTCTTGGGTTAGGACTGCTTCTAATCCGCAGTTGCTGGCATCCGTCTGGAGTAGAAACGTTTTCCCAAAATCTGGGCAGGCCAGTACTGGTGCTTCCGTTAGTGCTTTTTTTATACCCTTATATTATAATTTATAATTTCAGTCAGATATTGTAACGCAGTGAAGGAGACGTTTCCGACCACATAGCCATGTCCGTCTGTCCGTCTGTACGTCTGTCCGTCTGTCCGTTTCTATGCGAACTAGTCTTTAAGTTTTAAAGCTATCGCAATGAAACTTTCCCAAAAGTCTTCTTTTTATTGCAGGTAGTACATATGTCGGAGCCGGATCGGACCCCTATATCTTAAGGCTCCCATACGAATAATCAAACAAATATAAGAAAATTCATTGTAACTTTGCAGGAAGTAGGCGTTTTGATTTCTGACAACTTAAAAAGGTATTTCTTTTATCTGCAAGGGTATATAAGCTTCGGCTGGCCGAAGCTAGCTTCCTATCTTGTTAGTTGTTGCGTTGCCTGTTCTGCCTCCTTGCTCCATTTAACTTTGTGTCTTTTTTTCACTAAGTTATACAGTGGTTGTGCCAGATCCGTGAAGTTCGGAACGAATCTGCTGTACCACGAAGCTACTCCCAAGAAGCTGTGTACTTGCTTCGTTGTCTGTGGGCTTGGCATGTCTAGGATCGCGGCTATTTTTCCCGGGTCAGTGTGTATCCCCCTTGCGCTTACAACATGGCCTAGGTACTTCAGCTCTTCCTTGAAGAAGTGACATTTCTCTGTGTTTATCTTCAGGTTTGCCTTGCGTAGTCGGTTCATTACCTCCTGTAGCTTTTCCATGTGTTCCCTTTTGGTACGCCCGATGACCACTATATCGTCAAGGTATGCGAATGCAAAGGGTTCCATCTCCGGTCCTATGACTGAGTCCAGAGCTCTTTGAAACGTGGCTAGTGCTGTGTGTAGTCCGAAGGGCATTACCTTCCACTGATACAGTCCGCGCCCTGGTACGGTGAAAGCGGTGCACTGTTTGCTCCCTTTATCCATCGGTATTTGCCAGTAGCCACTTTTTAAGTCTAGTGTACTTATATATTTGGCCTCCCGTAGTTGGTTGAGTAAGAGGTTCATACGGGGTTCTGGGTATGCGTCACGTTCTGAGTGTTCGTTCAGCTGCCTGTAGTCTATGCAAAGTCTCCATTCTTTGTTTTTCTTCTCTACTATTACTACTGGTGAGCTGTAAGCGGAATGCGAGGGTTCGATGAGATCCTGAGCCAGAAGCTCGTCCACTTGTTTGTTTATTATTTCTTGCATGGCTGGGTTTCGAGGATAGTACCTTTGTTTGATTGGGAGATCGTGCTTCATGAAGATCCTATGCGTGGCAATATGGCTGACTCCCTTGACGTGATTCATCATTTCCAACTCTTTTTTAAGGGTTTCTTGCACCTCTGCTTCTGTTAGATCGCCTGTCGCTAGTGATCCGATGCCGTGACTTTTTTTTTGGTTCTGTTTTTGTTTCTTTTGTTCCCGTTCATTTTTGCTGTGAGTCATCCGCATTGTAGTGTCGCGTTGCATTGTTCCAAGAAGTCTATCCTCAGTAGAAGGTCGCCGATTACCTCTTCGAGGATTAGCAGCGTTGTTGTGCTTGTTTGTTCCCGAGTTGTATTGGTACTTCTAGTGCCTCTGTGACCGTTCTGTTTGCCCCGTCTGCTAGTCTAATGGCTTCGGTTACTTGCTTTTCCGTCCCATGCCTGGCTATGCTGCTGGCTAGTTTCCTGGCGATGAAACTTCTTGTGGCTCCTGTGTCTATGGCCCCGCGAACCTTTGTGTTGCCTATATTTACTTGTGCAAGTAGTCGTCGGCCGTTAAAGTTTATTGCTGTTGCGGGTGTGGTGTTTGCCCTGGGCGCCCGCTGTGATCCCATGGGCCTCTGGCGTTTCCCGACGTTTCGTTACGGCGACAGCAATGGATTGTTCGTATTCCATCATGTCCGCATATCCAGCAGTATATTCTTGGCGTGTTGTTGCACTGCTGTCCTCTGTGTCCCTCTTCTTTGCACCTTGAACATCTATTATTCATACTGAATGATCGTGTTATTCCTCTGTTCAGTGCTTGTGGGGGTTCCTGGGGTCTCCATTGGTTTCTTGTTTGTCTCCCGAAATTTCCCGGTTGCTGCTGTTGTGTCCAGTGGCTTTCCGGTGTGTGTTGTGCTGAGCGTTCCTGTGGCTGGAGAGCCTCGAATTCCTCTGCCAACTGTAAGTATTCCGCTAGGCTTCGGCATTCCCCCCGTTTAGCATACTTTTTGAACTCTACTCGACTGTTTCGGTAGACCCACTCTAGTTTCTTTTCTTCCGGTAGAGTGGTAAATCTCATGATCTTCCGGAGTTCCCGTGCGTAGTCCTTTGCTGGCTCGTTTGTATCCTGGTGCCTGCGTGTTATGTTTTCCATTGCTTTCTCTTCGGAGTCCGCTGGTCTGTAGTTTCCCAGGAATTCTTTCTTGAAGCTTTTCCATGATGGCATTGGAATTGGGTGGGTATGCCACCAGTCCAGGGCACAGTCTCTGAGCAAAATCACCATAGCTCCTGCTGCTTGGTCGAGCTCTATCCCATAGGCCCTTGCCAGCTCTTCCGTTCTACAGATGAATTCTGTCGGGTCGCCCGTGCCGTCATAAAATTCTCCCCAGCTTCGTATTACTCTCATTGTGGCCACTTTGTCAGTCTTCCTGGGTTCGGGTATCGGTTTTCCGCTGCTTGTCGCTTGCATGTCTGGTATTTGTAGCAAGTTTGGGGTTTTCTCGCTGATGTGTTGCTCCGTGTTGGATGTCCCACTAGCGCCTTTCGGTTGATTCCCTGATCCGTCGGGTGCTGGTGATGGGGTCCTTGCGTGTTTTTGTACCAGTTCTTCAAGGGGTATGATGGTTCTTTGCCATTTTATCTGTACTGTGTTGAGGAAGAGGGTAAACGATCTTTGTGGTGTTTGAGGTTTCTGTCTATTTGTCTTCAATCTGTTCGGGCGCCACTGTAACGACCCTGTTTTGGGAGGCGGTATAGCTCGCCGTGGTCAGGGCTCGCGATAGAGCCGAGTGGTGAACTGCTTGCTGTCGGGATCCGATGCTACGGAAGTGTGTGTGATGAACTGCTTGCCGTCGTGGATCCGATGCTACGGAAGCGTGAGTGGTGAACTGCTTGCCGCCGTGAATCCAGCGCTACATAAGTGCGAGTGATGAACTGCTTGCTGTCGTGGATCCGATGCTACGGAAGCGTGAGTGATGAACTGCTTGCTGTCGGTGACTGCTGGTCAGTGACTTGGCCAAGAGGTGCACTGCTTGTTGCGAGTTTCGGCGCTGCGGATGGGCCGAGTGATCGCGTTGACGCTGCGGATGGGCCGAGTGATCGCGTTGGCGCTGCGGATGGGCCGAGTGATCGCGTTGGCGCTGCGGATAGGCCGAGTGATCGCGTTGGCGCTGCGGATGGGCCGAGTGATCGCGTTGGCGCTGCGGATGGGCCGGTACGTGAAATGCTTCGTCGTGCGTACGTCGTGTACGTCGGGTTCGTAGTGTTCTGGGTATCTGGGAACGATCTACTTGGATTTCTAGTGGGTTTCGGGAATGTAGGGCATCGTTAGTTTCGGGCTGCCGGGCATCGTTAGTTTCGACCTGCCGTTTCTACATCCGTTTCGTTTTCGGGTCGGAAGCCGGAAACGTGACGTCTGGGGGAACTCGCTGAGGTGGGCCTGAATTACGTAAGCCGGGCCGCCTCAGTGATCACGACTGGGTCTGGGCTGATTTCAGGGAAACCACACCGGGACGCCAGTGATCCTCACCAGGTCGCAGAGCCGATTTAAAACCGCACTCTTACGGATCCATCACCAATGCCATGATAAGCTACCAGAACACTTACCCGGATATTTCTCCGATATTTCTCTTCTGATGTGTTTCCTCGAAGATCGTCGGAACGCAAGTGACTCATCTGGGGTCTTGCCTCTGCTTATATAGGCCCCGTTGAGTGTGCCCAGAGCGGTCGATACTGAGAATCCTGCTATCGATAACTCGTTATCGGGTCTCTAATATAGCGATGGTATTAGGTTATCGAAGTATCGGTGAGGTTAGTGTGGCCAGGCCTGGTAGTTGATTATCGATATATTAGTGTGACCAGCGTATCCGTTTGGGCGCGCGTTTTGAATGTGTGCGATTTTGGCGCGTATTTTGAATGTGGTGCGGCGTAGGGAGAATAAAAAAGATAGATGTGTTTTTTGGAATGTTCTTTTTTATTGTTTGTGACGCTAGGTCGTCACAATGTCAATATGTTAATTAATTTAGATTCGTAAATAACGATCTGTAACTCAAACCCTAAAAGGCTGCAGTGCTAACACTTGTAATCTTAAGTACAGGCCACTTGAGCCTGACCATAAATATAGTTATCACACTGCACAAAGGGTCGCCTTGCAGGAGACCGTTGATAAGGCTGCCGCTCAGGCAAACAGATGTGTTCTCTGCGTAGGCCATAGATAAGTATATCATAAGAATTTCATGTTACTTACATAAGCGAAGACTTAGAAAAATAAAATCAGTTTTAATACAGAACTCAAGCGTGAAGGTTGTTTTCCTTATTACAGGAATCCCTTTCACAGGCAGACAGACAGACAGACAGATTTGTTTCTACTAACCTTGCTTTAGGCATAAAAGCAGGATTATATGTTTCGCGAATTGCACGAGTGAAAGGAAAACATAGGTTTTTTTTACGGACGCGACATTAAAAATGTTTAAAAACAAAACTCAATAAAGACACCTAGCCCATTAATATTACAGAAGTCTTAATTATACCCTTGCAGAGGGTATTATGATTTCAGTCAGAAGTTTGCAACGCAGTGAAGGAGACGTTTCCGACCCCATAAAGTATATATATTCTTGATCAGCATCACTAGACGAGTCGATCTAGCCATGTCCGTCTGTCCGTCTGTCCGTCTGTCCGTCCGTCTGTCCGTCTGTTTCTACGCAAACTAGTCTCTCAGTTTTAAAGCTATCGGGCTAAAACTTTCCCAAAAGTCTTATATCTATTGCAGGTAGTATATAAGTCGGAACGAGCCGGATCGGACAACTATATCATATAGCTCCCATAGAAATAGTCGGGAAAAAATGTAAAAAAAATTATATCTTGGGTGTTTTTGAACATATCACCTCCTACTTTTGGAAATACCATTTTGTATCTAATTCTGAATTTCGAATAAATTTTTATCAAAATCGGACGACTATATCATATAGCTGCCATAGGAACGATAAAATAATTAATGGGAATATAATAGGAAATCAATTATTGCTTCGTTGGTTTTTATTGTATTCTCTTCTACTCTGGGATGTGACTCTTTTCTAATGTTTTCGAATTTCGATTTTAATTTTATCAATATCGAACTACTACATCATATAGCTGCCATAGGAACGATCAAAAAATTAATGTGAAATAATAGGAAATTTAACATTTTTGCGTTTTGTAAATTAATAGAATGATCTGCAAGGGTATATAAGCTTCGGCTTGCCGAAGCTAGCTTCCTTTCTTGTTTTTTTCCTTATAGAACTTGCCTTTAACTAAATTGTAGGATTGGTTGTTTGATCTTGAGACTTCCTTAGACGGAATTGCAATATTACGAAAGCACAACAACATGTTTCTGAGATATACAGTATGCGTTGCTCGTGTTTCAAAGCTGCATATCTTCGTGTAAAAAATTAATTTGCAAGAAAATGTAATTGATTTACAAAATATAGATAGCAGTGCTATTTTTAAACAAACAAGAAATGAAGCTAGCTTCGGCCAGCCGAAGCTTATATACCTTTGCAGATAAAAGAATTACCTTTTTAAGTTGTCAGAAATCAAAACGCCTACTTCCTGCAAAGTTACAATGAATTTTCTTATATTTGTTTGATTATTCGTATGGGAGCCTTAAGATATAGTGGTCCGATCCGGCTCGCTCGTATTATATGCAATAGAAAGAAGACTTTTGGGAAAGTTTCATTGCGATAGCTTTAAAACTGAGAGACTAGTTCGCATAGAAACGGACAGACGGACATGGCTAGATGGACTCGGCTATTGGTGCTGATCAAGAATTTATATACTTTATGTGGTCGGAAACGTCTCCTTCACTGCGTTACAATATCTGACTGAAATTATAATACCCTCTGCAAGGGTATAAAAAGAAAATTTGTCGCCAACTTTAATTTTTTGACTTTGTTGACTTTTTCCTGGAAATACTTAATCGTATTCACTGTTTGTGAATCGTGACTGTGAAGAAAGTAAGAAAATTAATTTTAAAAATTCCAAAACAATTCACAGAAGCCTGATGAGTGGCTTACAAATTAAGGACATAAGTGTAGGAATTGTGATATTCACTGACAATATTTTATTGAGATAAAGTTTAAACATAAAGTGCTTGTATTAGTTTTACAAAGTGATTTTGGTATTCTTTACACAAACAGATCTTGTTCTCTTCACGAACGCTAAACGACTCAATGCTCACTCGCGCAGGTATCGGCGGCCTTAAAAGAATCGAGTACTTTATTATGGATTTTAAATGGCGAACTGATTAAGTGTTGCCATATAGCTTAACCCGCTTCGAGTGTGCCGTGCAGTAGACCCGCCAGATTCAAATCCCACATTCGGCGCTCCTGACTGTTCATTCGCCTCGAATGGACCTGACCAAGGTTTCATGTACTCGGAAACCGTAGATGTCTTAAATGGACCCTCTGAATCGCCTATACGTTCTACTTCGTACCGCCCATGATCCTTGACTGCAACAACCTTGTATGGCCCTAAAAACTTTCCCTTAAGCTTTAATCCGACGCCATACTGAGTTCTCTTAATTGCTACCAAATCATTAAGTTGATAGACTCTCTCTTGTTTCCGCTTCAAATCAAACGCTTTCTTATTTTCGTCTTGGACCTTTTTGATGTTCTCTCTTGCTGCTTGGCGAAACTTGTCTCTTTCTTCGTTCAGATCCTTTATAGCCAACTCCTGCACCAAGTCCTTTAGTTCATTGCAGCCGGCTAAACGCATATCAACTCCAGTTAAAAGCTTGAATGGCGTAATCTTGGTGCTTCTTGGCTCGGTGCTATTGATAATCTGCTGAACTCGTCCCACGTACTAATACCAAGATAATGGACTTTCATAGCTCAACTTTGCAAGCATTGGTACGACGATCTTATGAAGTCGACTTGGCCATTTCCGCGCGGTCACCTGTCGCGATGAGCAGATGCTGTATGTTGTGTGTCTCACAATATTCTTTGAATGCGAAAGATGTGAAAGCAGTGCCTCTATCGGACACTATGCGGCAAGGATTTCCAAAGTGTACAGCTTGTTTATCTACAATAAACAGTTTAGAACTTCGTCTACACCAGTGCTACGAGTTGGGTAGAGCCAAACATACTTTGAGAATCCGTCTACTACGACAAGGATGTGATTGTAGCGCTTGGTCGTCATTTCCATGGGACCGACGTGATCGATATGGTATGTTATGAAGGGTAAATCACCTTTGTCGATTGAAGTTAGAAACCCCTCTTTCTTGCCCGCTTTGGCATTAACGATTATGCATCTGATGCAACTGTCGACGATTCGCTCTGTTTTACCTTTGAGCTTGGGAATGAAATACGACCGTTCGATGATATCCTGCGTCCTTTTGGCAGAAAAGTGCCCTTGGTGCGCTCTGAATTATTTCATTTTCCATAGTAGAAGGTACTACCACTAGCTCACGAATGGGATCTTTGTAGAGAACGTCATTCTGGATATAGAAGTCCTGGTATGCATCCTTTTCTGCAAGGCTCCGAACTGCTTTTGTCCAATCATCGTTAATCTGGGCTTCCTTTAAGCGATGAGTTATGGAGTCTGACAAAAAGAAACACGAGACTCGGCTCAGGGCATCAGCATGTTTCATTTGAGTCCCTGAACGATGCTCGATCTTGTAGTTGAAGTCCTGCAAATATAAAGCCCAACGAGCTACGCGAAGAGGAACTTCCTTTTTGTTCATTGTCATCTTGAACGCGTTACAGTCAGTTACGATTGTGAACTTTATACCTAACACATAAACACGCCATTTGACTAGAGCTCCAATTATAGCCAGTACTTCCAGTTCGTACGAATCGTATTTTTCCTCGAATGGTGATGTCTTTCGGCTCATGTATTGGACTGGATGGAAAGCACTGTCTACAGGGTCCTTCTGCAGTAAGACTGCGCCAAAACCGTACTTGGACGCGTCTGTGTGGATTTCCGTTTGTAAAGTTGGATTATACAACTTGAGGACTGGTTCGCTTATGAGAGCATTCTTCAGTCTTTCAAACGCCAATTGTTGTTTCTCTCCAAACTCATACTTTGAATCGCCTCTCAGTAAATCCGACAAGGGTCTGGCAATGGATGCGTATCCGTTTATAAACTTTCGGAAATAAGAAGTTAGACCTAGGAATCGCTGAATCGCTTTTTTGTCATGTGGTACGGGAAATTCCTTTACAGCTTGAATCTTTTCCGGACCTGGGGTGATGGTTCCTGCACTTTACTGTGCAACATTTGGCACTTACTCCAGTTGATGCGTAAACCGTTCCGAGAAGCGACCTCCAAGACATCTTTCAACTTAAAAAGTCCTTCTTCAAAGTCCTGACTGGGTATGATTACATCGTCCATGTAAACAACGACAACATTGGTGGCGATGAGCTCTCTTAGAACTGCCATGATGAATCTGGTGAAAACCGCAGGTGAATTCGATATGCCAAATGGTACGTACAGGAATTCGAATTGTCCAGATTGGGTCACAAACGATGTGTACTTTCGAGAGTCTGGTTCAATAGGAACGTGGAAGAAACCGTTTGTTAGATCCAATGTAGTGAATATTTTGGACCCTTGCAGCTTGTCTAGCACGGTCTCCATGTGGGCCATCGGAAAATTGTCTCGGATAATTTTCTCATTAAGTTTTCGGTAGTCACAGCACAGTCTCTTCTTTCCGTTTTTCTTGGACACCAAAACTACCGGCGATGCGTATTCTGAGGTGCTTGGTTGGATGATTTTCTCAGCAAGCCAATCCTCAACTTGGTTGTCAACTGTTTTCTGGTCACAGACAGGTAAACGACGTGGATGCTGATAGACAGGTATTTCATCCTTCAAAATGATTTTCATGTGTACCGGGGCATTTGCGTTGCGCACGGGTACATATTCTTCAATCAAACTTTTCACCTCCGACTGCTGCGATTGGTTTAAATGCGATAAATCAACGTTATCGGAAACTGCTACCTGTTCTGCACACATGCCCTTAAAATCTTGTAGAAACTCGGATCCTAAATTGTTATGTTTATCTTCGTTAGTTTTGGATTCATTCCGACGCATAAACTCAGTGCCTTCCTTGGTAACTTTCATGTCCACAATGTCCAGGATAGTTCGGCCCAAAATTGCGTCGAAGCCCATGTCCTCATCCGGAACCACGTGAAACTCCACCTTCATGTACATGTTGTCTATTTCCACAGGAATGACAATGCTCCCGAAAGTTAACACTTGACTCTCGCCTATTCCCGTCAAGCACTTTTCTTTTCCGGTCAGAGTTTGGTTGCCTAGTTTGAGGAAAATGTTCCTGCGCATCAGGCATAGATCTGCGCCTGTGTCGACGAGTCCTTTGAATTGAACGACCGAAGATTTGATTTCTTTTAATTCAAGGCCTGAAGCCGTAAACTCGCTTTTCGGTTTAGTAGCTGCGTTCTCCACATGAACGGCATTAGCGTTGCTCTCCTGTTTTACCTCAACCTGTATTTTGCACTCTGCAGCACGATGTCCTGGCTGACCGCACCGATAACAATTATTATTATCCTTCTTCTTGCAGTCTTTCTTTAAATGGGACGGATCACCGCATTTAAAACATTTACGCACAAAATCTTGTTTTGAATCGAAGCTTTTGGATGCATCTGCCTCAGCTACACGCGTTTCATTCTTATAAGGCATCTTGTAAGAGCTGCGAACCTTCTTGTACACTTCGATCTGCTCCTTTAAATTCTTTATTGTTTTTGCCTGGTATAACATTATTTTGTTTGCCTTAGCTTTCTTCGTCTAGGCTTACTGGCTTAGCTATTTCCATCAAAGCATACAAATATTCCTGAAGTGTCTCTCCCTTTCTCTGCGAATCGTTGTTATCATCTTCGTCCTGAATGCCGAAGTGAGCAAGGAGTCTATCCTGTAAATCGCGCATTCTAACGGCTGTTGGTAAATTTAGCTCTAGTAGCTTTGCGCGCAAATTAACATTATCTCTTCGAGTTCCATTTTGAGATTAACTTTCCTTACAATGTATTGAAATTAGCTTAACAGTAACAATATTTAAGTGTAACAATAGGTTTAAATGTTTATTTAAAGATTATAATAAGAACTATTTTAGTTTATGACAAATGTTTGGTTTTATACATACAGTCTACTTGCACTGCTTGTCAGCGACTTTCAATTCGATTAGGGTCAGCCTTCTGATTAGCACCCCTTTTGATCGTCTGCTTTTAGACTGCTTGCCTGCCAATTAGATTTGCGGCTGGCTTTTCCACTTGAAAAGTTCTTGTTGTTGCTCGTCCGCTCACGTCGTTACCAAGATCTGCTACTCCAGACTCCGTGCTGCTTCAAACTCCTGTCCTGTCCTCCAGATTCCGCCAACCCGCCTCTGCTCCAGTATCCGCCTCACGCTCCTGACTCGCTCCGCTCGCCTCTGTCAATCGCTGCTCCCAGCGCCTTCCACAGATCAGCCTCTGCAAGTTACCAGTTCACCGTGACCGGCCGGATCCCAGACTGACGCTCTGAGGATCTATGATGCACTACCTCCTGGACTGTAGTTGCTATTTGCCGTAAGCGTTTCCCTTGCGCGTCTTCACACACCGTAACTGTGTCTCTCCTTTCACTAGCTCTCACGCATACATCAATATGACAAAATGCTGCTTCGTCGTCGTCACTTTTGCACACTGTCCAAATTAACTGCGCAGTTGCCTCAAGTTGCAATTTCACCAGACTTGAAATTTCGCAATACTTTAGTTCTGTTTGTAAAGACGCACTTCTGCACTCTAATTGTCTTGCACTTATGTTTGGGTCAAATCTCGGCTGAGCCCCCAAATTGTAGGCATTGTGATATTCACTGACAATATTTTATTGAGATAAAGTTTAAACATAAAGTGCTTCTATTAGTTTACAAAGTGATTTTGGTATTCTTCACACAAACAGATCTTGTTCTCTTCACGAACGCTAAACGACTCCATACTCACTCGCGCAGGTATCGGCGGCCTTAAAAGAATCGAGTACTTTATTATGGATTTTAATTGGCGAACTGATTAAGTGTTGCCATATAGCTTAACCCGCTTCGAGTGTGCCGTGCAGTAGACCCGCCAAATTCAAATCCCACATTTATGCCAAGCTCTACCCATACCCAATAAGCGCAGCCGATTTCGTTAATGGCGAGATTCAAGAGCTGCTGAAAGATGGCATAATCCAGAAGTCGAGATCCCCCTACAATAACCCGATATGGGTTTTAGACAAAAAGGGCACCGACGAAACGGGCGGCCGTAAAGTGCGACTCGTATTGGACTTTCGCAAATTGAACGAAAAAACAATACCTGATCGCTATCCCATGCCAAATATCTCTATGATACTAGGGAATTTAGGCAGAGCGAAACTACTTCACTACGCTCGATTTAAAATCTGGCTACCACCAAATAACGCTGGCAGAACGCGACCGTGAAAAGACTTCCTTTTCCGTAAATGGAGGAAAGTACGAGCTTCGCAGAATGCCATTTGGACTAAAAAATGCTGCCAGCATTTTCCAAAGAACTATAGACGACATACTTCGAGAGCAGATAGGCAAATTTTGCTATGTTTATGTCGATGATGTTATCGTCTTCTCAGAAGACGAAAACTCTCATATCCAGCACGTAGATTGGGTTCTCAAAAGCCTTTACGATGCTAATATGAGGATATCAACTGAAAAATCTAAATTCTTCAAAAAAAGCGTTATCTTCTTGGGTTTTATAGTCACCTGCAACGGGGCTACCACTGACCCAGAAAAAACCAAGGCCATTCAGGAATTCCCTGAACCCAAAAACGTGTTCGAAGTTAGATCATTTCTTGGCCTGGCCAGCTACTATAGATGCTTTATTAAAGATTTTGCGATAAGCCCTTAAATTGCTTCCAAAACCAGATAACTCTGGAGGAAGCTCGCTTTCCGCAAAAACGCAGCTTTGTCCTCTTTGGAAACAAGAGACGGCATGCGATCAGCTTCTCCTGCAAAGAGTCATTACTCAATGAGCTCGCAGATTTAATTGTTCCTAAGGGCGTAAACGCCATCCATTGCGATTTGCACACACTCGCAATGATACAGGACCAACTGGTACGCCAATTTCCAGCCACAAAATTTTGGTACTGTAAAAATCGTGTAACGGACATTTTCGCAGTCCCGGAGAGACGGGAAATTCTGTCCACTGAACACAACAGGGCTCACAGGTCGGCTCTGAAGCAGGTACTCTCCGAGTACTACTTCCCGAAAATGGCCAAGCTAGCTAGCGAAATCGTCGCCAACTGCAAAACATGTGCTAGAGCTAAATATGACAGGCATCCCAAAAAGGAGGAGCTTGGTGAAACACCAATCCCGTCCCAGATTGGGGAGATATTACACATAGACATCTTCTCAACGGATAAAAATTATTTTCTTACATCCATTGACAAATTCTCAAAATTTGCGATGGTCCAGCCAATCCCTTCGAGAACCATAGAGGACATTAAACCAGCACTGCTACAACTCTTGAATGTTTTCCCAAAAATCAAGGTCATATATTGTGACAACGAACCATCGTTGAATTCGCACACAATTTTGTCCATGCTGGAAAACCATTTCGGCGTGATCATCTCGAATGCACCGCCCCTCCACAGTGTCTCAAACGGACAAGTGGAACGTTTCCACAGCACGCTAATAGAGCTTGCTAGATGCCTTAAAATTGATAAAGGCATCAGTGACACCGTCGAACTAATCTTGCTGGCCACAGCCAGATACAATAAATCTATCCATTCGGTCATCGACAAAAGGCCAGCCGACGTAATACAAACACAGTCGGATCAACCACAGTATCAGATTCAGGATAAGATAAAAATTGCCCAGGACAAGCTCAGGAACAGGGAAAATGCTGCCCGACAGAACGTGTAATGTCCTACCTAGCGGCCCTATATGTTTTTTTAAATTCTACTAGGATCCGCTAGTGGTCTCGCCAAATCCTTCCCGGGCACTCTTGTCTCGTCCCTTTACTCTCAGATGAAATTTACGCATATATCTTTCCAAAGACAGGAATTTCAGGACTGGACTTGGCAAGCAGAGACGGGCTACAGTTATTTGGAAAATTGTCAGTTTGGGACTTTATGGTAATCAGCTAGCGAACAGCCTGCGGGAGGGTTCTTTGACTCTTTTCTTCCCGTTGTTCTGAAATTACGGTTAATTAATCAAAATTAATTAAAACAAGAAAGGAAGCTAGCTTTGGCCAGCCGAAGCTTATATACCCTTGCAGATAAAAGAAATACCTTTTTAAGTTGTCAGAAATCAAAACGCCTACTTCCTGCAAAGTTACAATGAATTTTCTTATATTTGTTTGATTATTCGTATGGGAGCCTTAAGACATATGTACTACCTGCAATAGAAAGAAGACTTTTGGGAAAGTTTCATTGCGATAGCTTTAAAACTGGGAGACTAGTTCGCATAGAAACGGACAGACGGACAGACGGACATGGCTAGATGGACTCGGCTATTGGTGCTGATCAAGAATATATATACTTTATGTGGCCGGAGACGTCTCCTTCACTGCGTTACAATATCTGACTGAAATTATAATACCCTCTGCAAGGGTATAAAAAAAACCGAAAGACTCTATGCCCAAATATCACACCTCTTAGTTGGTTGGCTACCAAGTTGTTCCGGTAGCCTCATGTCTTTACCCACCCTACCGTTGATTTTCTGATATTGTTATTGAAAATCCCAATGTTGTTTACGACGTCTACTTCCTGTTCACATTACCAATCAGGGATAATACCAAAACTCATCACCTCATGTTTTAATGCTTTAATTCAGTCCAAATTTCACAAGTTTTGTTTTCGCTTAATGACATCCGATAGGTTCAACTTTAATGTCAGTTCAATACTCTAATAGAAGAAGGTTTATAGCTGATCTAATGGGTAAAATATAATTGAAATGGTTCTTCCATAATTTCAGGGCTTTTGTCAGCGACTATAGTTTGTTAACATATAATTTTAATTCTAGCTAAATAGCTAATAAAAAAATCTTATATAAGGGGCTTTATCACTTAGTTTATTGTTAATTTTAATCCAGGCTGACAGGGCTCTTGGTCCGGTTCTTCTTATCGGGTCGCTAATGTGGACTATTTTACCGCCGTTGGGGCGTAAAGCTATACAGTTGAACAGGCACTGAGGTGCGCTCCTACCCAGTAGAGCTACAGTTTGACTTCAGCGAGCGTCGAGCACCGAGAAAAGCACAGCAGGAAATGGGCACAGTTTTATAAGCACGGATTGCCAGGCGCAGCTGCCGACGATTTATTGGGGCTTAAACGCACGCACATACGGTTTACGGTTTCAGCTGGTTGCGCACGGTGACGTAATTTCTTGGGCTCCACCAACGACCAGGCACATTAGAACTGGTTCACATTCCTTGGGAGTACTTCACGTGAGGGTGGCCGTTTGCAAATATTGCCACTGCCGTCTAACAGTTACAACGTCACTGCCGCGTGCAGGTAGATTGCGGTAAGACGTTGTTGAGGTTCGCTGTACTGTGTTGACAATTTGCAGCCAAATGAACGTAGGTATTGGTCGGAACTACTTCTAATCACGCCGTTTTGTAAAATATGCCAGCTTTGTAGCCCAGTTTGACAGCCACTGTCTCTCTACGTGGATCGCTGTATTTCCTTGCGCCGTTCGTTAAGATCTTTTGTACGGCGCGTATGTCTAATGGCTGTGCTTGATTTTTGGGGACTGCAATGTGGCGAAGGGGCCTCCGGCCACGTAGGGTGCTCCTATGTTTCCTTTGAGATGCTTTTCGGTGATCTCGAGCCCGCCGGTCTTTCCGCAGCTAAACTGAATGAGCGAAGAGTAGTTGCGTTTTACATTTCAGAGCTTGTTAACTGTATTTAGCTGTATATTTACCTTGTCCAGTTAATGTACCTCTTAACCAATACAAGCAAGCGGTTGGTGTGGAGCCGCTTTTGCCTCAGTCGCTCTGCTATATGTGTTAATTGATTCCCAAATGGGGTTGCCTAATCAAAGATAACCAGTGTTAACCTCAGCCGCATGGTACTGTTAAAAGTGGCCATGCTTACCTTGATCACGTGTGATTTGCTGCGCTGTTTTCAGAAGAAGAAATTTTCCGGAAATGGCATGGAGTTGACAATCACCCTGAGCTCTGACATGGTCAGCTATGCTATCTATCGAAATGTAACTATCGCCCTTCGTGCCATTCTACGTCGTAACCTCGGCGAATGGCAAAGCGGTTCCGTAAACGTTACTTTCGAATTCAAACTTGCAGTTATACTGCTGAGCTTGGTGTTCCCCAGCGCGAATCATATTTGTTCTACACCTTTTTCGTAACAATTGCATTTGATCATCTTTTGCTAGCACATTCTGTGGTTCATCGAGTAAATTCAACTGATTAAGAAGCCGAAAATCGCAAACAGGGCATGGAACGGCGAACATCCGATACTCTGATGATAGGAGTTCCGCAAAGCACAACTGATCGCTGGTATGTGCTCATCCCACTCACGATGGTCATCTTGAAGGTAAGATCTTATTCCCGCAATGATTGAACGATTAACGCGTTCTGATGCGTTAGACTGTGGAGAATATAGGGCAGTGTACATGTGTTTGATTCCCAATGACGTCAACCAGGCATTGAACTCCACGGCCTTAAATTGTGACCCGTTATCGCTTACCATTGTTTCTGGTATTCCATACATTATGAATATATGGTACTGTATAAATTCTTGTATCTTTTTTTCTGTGAATGCTCGCAAAGGGCATAGCCAGTGGTATTTTGAAAAATTATCCAAGACGATCAACAGTCCGATACTTCCTCTTTTACTTCTGGGATATGGTCCAATAATATCCACGTACAGCCGTTGAAATGGTCTTTTGGACGCAGTTCCATTCAGGATGGGAGTCTTTAAAATGGCAATAGTAGCTTTTGACATCTTGCAAACCTCGCACGCACGTACATAGTCGCGTACTTCCGACACCATTCCAGGCCAAAAGAATTTCCGACGAATTAGCTCTAATGTTTTGTTCATTCCACCGTGTGCACAGTTGATGTCGTCATGCCGCATGACTCATGCGCCCGCTGGATCACCTGATTCGTCATCCTTTTGGGAATCCAGAGCTTCCAAACCTGGTTTCTATCTTCGAGGCCGTCATTTTGTGACTTGATACATATTGTAGCGGGTAACGACTGTATGTGGTTGACGAAATCGGGAATCTGCAGTTGCGGGGCACGCTATAGGATCCGGCACTCGCTCGTCGGCTTTGGGGGTGGAGGTCTTGCGCCTACAGATTCGCATACTGACTACACATTATTATTGCTAAGACTAGAATTGAGCGTGCTAGCGACAAGAGAGGATAGACTAAGCTAAAACCGGAAGAGAATGATAATTAAATTCTGGAATAAGTATTACAGGGACAGAAAAGATTTAGAGAAAGTTAGCTGAGCGAATCCACGGATGTTATTGTGGTCGCGTATGGCCCTCCCAACCTATGATCACCTCCTCAAAGCATGGCTTTGGTGACTCCTTTATACCCTACGATCGAGAAATCATCAGCTTAGTTCAGTTTAGGTATTCATGGTTTTATTTACGTTCACTGTAGTAATTAATTTTTGTTTTGATTGCGATATAAACCATACCTAAAGTGTATAAAAGTTATGTATTCAGGTAATAAGGTGAAGCGAGGTAATATTCATAATGTAACAATGTGATTTTTAATTAATATAAATTTAACTTAAAGAAATAGTTTTCTATTTATTCTAGGTATGTTGTCTATTCACACATCTTTTCCAAAAGACATTCTTGTTCAAAATGTAATTCAATATTTAATTCAAGTTTTAATTTAACTCCATTCACAATTTCTTCTCTTCTCTTTTGATTTAAATTTTCGTACAATTTAATTTATAAAGAATTTAAATAGTGGATGATATTTATAGTTCTAACTATCGGAATGGTTATGCTTATTAATTTCCGTTCAGTTCACGGATCGGCGAGAAAAGTTTATAATAATATAAAGAATATAATATAATACAGGAGTATAATAATATAAAGGTAGGATTAGTTGGTGTGACTCACGGCATTTACTCCGACGTTGAAGATCGATCTCCGGACGGCATGCGTTGGCTGTAATCTAGATTTTGGCGATATACTTCGCTATGGGAGATTTTTAAATAAAATTATACTTTCCCTCTTTTCTCTTGGATACGCGAACGGTTTGAAATAAACTTTTAACCAGTACCGAATTCATCGCACTTTCTTGCTCGATTAAAATAATAAATTTTTCACTTAAACAAAAAAAAACCCTAGCTATTTTAGATTAACGCCGCTTCTTGGCTTTTTATACCCGTTACTCGTAGAGTAAAAGGGTATATTGTATTCGTGCAAAAGTATGTAACAGGGAGAAGGAAGCGTTTCCGACCCCATAAAGTATATATATTCTTGATCAGGATCACTAGCCGAGTCGATCTAGCCATGTCCGTCTGTCCGTCTGTCCGTCTGTCTGTCTGTCTGTCTGTCTGTCTGTCCGTATAAACGCTGAGATCTCGGAAACTATAAAAGCTAGAAGATTGGTATTTGGCATGAAGATTCTTGGAGTTCCTACGCAGCGCAAGTTTGTTTCAAAAGGGTGCCACGCCCCCTCTAACGCCCACAATCGCTTATATATTGTATATTGTATTTCAA
This sequence comes from Drosophila lutescens, assembly GCA_037075285.1. Lineage (NCBI taxonomy): Eukaryota > Metazoa > Arthropoda > Insecta > Diptera > Drosophilidae > Drosophila > Drosophila lutescens. The sequence goes on along the minus strand of JBAMCF010000726.1, from coordinate 5,507 downwards.
TATTTCGGAAAAGTAAAAATGCAGTTTTATTGTGTTTATCAATACCTATCGAAATGTAGAAGAAATTTTTCAAATCGGACCATTCGTTAAAAAGCTATGCGTGTTCAAAGTTTCTATCTCCATCTCCCTCGCACTCCCTTTACCTGAGTAACGGGTATCTGATTGTTGGGGCACCCGACTATAGCGTTCTCTCTTGTTTTTTGTTTTGATTTGATTAAATTATTATTTTTAATTTACTGATATAATCATCGCTTAATGCGAAGTTGCCACTTGGGTCTTTCGAGAACTTATCATTTCTTAGAATTTACATAACTTTGATTTCATAGATTTTCTTTTCACATCAATACATAGATTTTGTTTTATAAAACGAGTGGGTTTTCTTTTAAAAAACGTTGTACAGGATTTATGCGGGTTTTTAGATCACGCTTGGTTACGGTTGAATTGGCTCAATATATTCATATATGCAGGTCGAACTGATCGAACACGAGGCGAGGTTTTACAAACATTGAGGTTAAAACCAATTGGTCGATATGCCAAGCTAGGTTAAGACCGTTTACACACGCGGCGCTATGGCGGAGGAACAGGTTTAAACTTCGGGATTTGCTGCTGTTAATTCCTCCTCGGATGTCTCCCAGATAGATGCGCACATCCGTTAAAACTTGGCTAATGTGCGGATGCGCGGCGCGTTGGACACCGGGACAGGTTTTGCCGTGGGATTAATCCGCCATGTGGCCTTTAGGTCCCTCTACACTTCGAATACCATCTATTTGGACTGTAGATAGGTCTTTCTGGTTACTAATTACTCCAAAACATCTGCCGCGGCACAACCTAGCGATTGTGCCACGTAACTTGATTGTGGGCTTTCTTGTGGCGGTAAATCCTCCAGTGAATTGGCCGAATCAATATGTTGCGCCTTTGGCAGCAACTTGTGGCAACACTGCCTGCGGAATCCACCAGAAATTTCAAAAATACTTCGAATATTTTTTCCCTAGCTGATATTTATGGCTGGATGCCAAACTGGTTGCCGGACCACCCTTATAATAGTGGATGACACTCACAATGTGATATTTCGGGCTTTTTAGCCTTTTTAACACTTATCACTTTTGAGCGCTGACACGTCCGTCTCTCTTGCAGGTAAAAATAAGAAGAACGTAACCGGAATCAGATGGATACCAGCGAGGCTTTTGGCGGAAATATATATCATATGACGACCGACAGGTGTCAAAATTTCAACTTTCCAAAACCACCCTGGCTCAGCTGTTCAAAAAATATCGAATAATCGGGTCAGGTGGCAGCACTCCTTCAAGCTTTGATTTAAGCGGGTCTTATGTAGTAGGCTTTCAGGCTGAATTTTGGTTCGCCAGTCGCTACAGGCGCCGTTACAATATGTAAATTAACTCCTCCTCGACTTTGAGATTCGAATATTGCGGTTTGTTTTCTTTGATAGTAGTTCTCCACTGCTGGTATGCTTCGTCTTTAAATTCCGGATCATTCAAGTCTACCTCGGGGCGCACTTCCTCCAACGCCAATACCTCTTCTGACGGGGAATAGAAACGGGATTGCGCATCGGGGACAATGTTATCCTTACCTCTTCGATGACTGACGGTAAATCTATATCCTTGAAGCTTCTTCGCCCATCTGGCGAGTCTTCCTTTCAAATCTCGTTGGCGCATGAGCCACACTAAGCTCGCATGGTCGGTTATTACTTCAAACTCCTGTAACTCCAGGTAGCAACGGAATCGATCAATCGCTTCCAACGCTGCGAGGCACTCCCTCTCGGTCACACTGTAGTTTCGTTGGGTGGTTAGTTTGCGAGACATAAAAGCGACAGGTTTTTCCACTCCTTCGTCTGTGATCTGCTCCAAGTCCATGATCGCTTGCATCACAGTGAACATAGAATTTTTTTCTAAAATCAGGATTCTGCAATATCGGTGCTTCAGTTAATATCGTTTTAAGCCCTTCAAAAGCCACCTGAGCTTCGGAAGAACCTGAATAATTACAATTTTCCCGTTCGTTGCCTACCTGAGAATGTCTCCTAGGTGTGTGAACATTCGCCATTTGGTTGTCATCTTCGTTACAATTCACGAGTTCCAGTTTTCGTTCCAGTTCCTCGACGCGATCGACCATTTGGCGATACTCTCGGTTTCCTGCCAGGTTGGCCTGCCATTCTGGAAGAAGTTTTCGTCGGCTCGATTGCGTCCTGTCGGTTGATACACTATTTGTGAATTTTCGAGGCCGTCCAGGCTTTATCCCGCGCAGGCTATTTCCATATTTTCGGACGGTTCCAGTAGCTGGTGGTAGCATACTTCCTCCTACTGCGAGTTCTTCCGAGGTAAGCTCATTATTAGATTTTTCCGCTGGGTCCTCCGCTGCTGATTTCGCGTTCGAGTTCTCTTGGTTACGGATTTTTCCCCTTGCTGTTTGACTTCTAGTAGACACTCGCTCTCCCTCCGAATTCTTCCGGGTCTGTTGTTTATCGATGGATAGTATAAATTGGTGCAAGTCTTTTGCGTGACAAAGCCTGCCGCAGATGGGGCATTCTTTAGTGGTCTCAATATAGGTGGAAATGCATTTTCGATGGAAAAGGTGATTGCACTTGGTACTAACCAGATCTTGAGTTTCTAAAAGAGTTTGTGCACAAACGTTACATTTTGCTTCAGGCAAGCCTGTGATATCTCGTAAGTCTACGGGACTACGAGCGGCTACTCCCATCTTGTTCAATACTTTTTCCCTTTATATAAAAAAAATGTTACTTTTCTAATTTCCCTGATTGGTATGTGATTGGATCGCAGACGACGGGTGTGATACTTGAGTGTGAGTACAAAGAAAATTAAATATTCAAGTTCTACTGTTGGAACGCCTAACGAGATTAGGATGAAGTAAACGTAATAATTCCGGGTGATTACCTTCAGATATCGTCTCCTCTATTGATCATTCATATCTGAATGGTAAACTGGATTAGCTTATCATCCTACGCGAGGACTCCTTGCGTTAATTAAGTATAATATAAAAAAAATTAAGAAAGAACCAGCTTGATAATATCTACGGTAGCGTCTCGCTTCTGCAACTACTGCTATTTCCACTAGATGTTCAAATGCCTGACTTTTCTTAACGGTGATCGATGCTTACATTTTTTTATACCCTTGCAGAGGGTATTATGATTTCAGTCAGAAGTTTGCAACGCAGTGAAGGAGACGTTTCCGACCCCATAAAGTATATAAATTCTTGATCAGCATCACTAGACGAGTCGATCTAGCCATGTCCGTCTGTCCGTCTGTCCGTCTGTCCGTCCGTCTGTCCGTCTGTTTCTACGCAAACTAGTCTCTCAGTTTTAAAGCTATCGGGCTAAAACTTTCCCAAAAGTCTTATATCTATTGCAGGTAGTATATAAGTCGGAACGAGCCGGATCGGACAACTATATCATATAGCTCCCATAGAAATAGTCGGGAAAAAAATGTAAAAAAAATTATATCTTGGGTGTTTTGTATCTAATTCTGAATTTCGAATAAATTTTTATCAAAATCGGACGACTATATCATATAGCTGCCATAGGAACGATAAAATAATTAATGGGAATATAATAGGAAATCAATTATTGCTTCGTTGGTTTTTATTGTATTCTCTTCTACTCTGGGATGTGACTCTTTTCTAATGTTTTCGAATTTCGATTTTAATTTTATCAATATCGAACTACTACATCATATAGCTGCCATAGGAACGATCAAAAAATTAATGTGAAATAATAGGAAATTTAACATTTTTGCGTTTTGTAAATTAATAGAATGATCTGCAAGGGTATATAAGCTTCGGCTTGCCGAAGCTAGCTTCCTTTCTTGTTTTAAACTTTTTTGAACCATATTTTATTTGGCTTTGCAGTGTTGACCTACGTCGTTAAGCGGTCGTTTCTTGGACTTCCTAAAACGAGACTCCGGTTTATACTTTTCAGCAACACTTTGGCTACACACAAACAAAACTCTTAGCATTGACGTACTGTATCTAAGTTATTCGACTCGGTCACAAGCGGTGTTATCCCAATTGTGCATTTCCGGCGACCAGATACTGCGTTATCTAAGGTCTATGATCAAATTTAACAAAAACAAGAAAAAAGTTTGACTTAAAAAAATACTATCTGGGATACTTTAGGTTTATGAAACTGAGTGAACTGCTTCGCTGGATTGTATCAGTTTTAGCTCAGCCCCACGTTGGGCGCCATTTATGTAATGTCCTACCTAGCGGCCCTATATGTTTTTTTAAATTTTACTAGGATCCGCTAGTGGTCTCGCCAAATCCTTCCTTTGTTTTCGCTTAATGACATCCGATAGGTTTAACTTTAATTACCGCCGTTGGGGCGAAAAGCTATACAGTTGAACAGGCACTGAGGTGCGCTCCTACCCAGTAGAGCTACAGTTCGACTTCAGCGAGCGTCGAGCACCGAGAAAAGCACAGCAGGAAATAGGCACAGTTTTATAAGCACGGATTGCCAGGCGCAGCTGCCGACGATTTATTGGGGCTTAAACGCACGCACATACGGTTTACGGTTTCAGCTGGTTGCGCACGGTGACGTAATTTCTTGGGCTCCACCAACGACCAGGCACATTAGAACTGGTTCACATTCCTTGGGAGTACTTCACGTGAGGGTGGCCGTTTGCAAATATTGCCGCTGCCGTCTAACAGTTACAACGTCACTGCCGCGTGCAGGTAGATTGCGGTAAGACGTTGTTGAGGTTCGCTGTACTGTGTTGACAATTTGCAGCCAAATGAACGTAGGTATTGGTCGGAACTACTTCTAATCACCCCGTTTTGTAAAATATGCCAGCTTTGTAGCCCAGTTTGACAGCCACTGCCTCTCTACGTGGATCGCTGTATTTCCTTGCGCCGTTCGTTAAGATCTTTTGTACGGCGCGTATGTCTAATGGCTGTGCTTGATTTTTGGGGACTGCAATGTGGCGAAGGGGCCTCCGGCCACGTAGGGTGCTCCTATGTTTCCTTTGAGATGCTTTTCGGTGATCTCGAGCCCGACGGTCTTTCCGCAGCTAAACTGAATGAGCGAAGAGTAGTTGCGTTTTACATTTCAGAGCTTGTTAACTGTATTTAGCTGTATATTTACCTTGTCCAGTTAATGTACCCCTTAACCAATACAAGCAAGCGGTTGGTGTGGAGCCTCAGTTGCTCTGCTATATGTGTTAATTGATTCCTAAATGGGGTTGCCTAATCAAAGATAACCAGTGTTAACCTCAGCCGCATGGTACTGTTAAAAGTGGCCATGCTTACCTTGATCACGTGTGAATTGCTGCTCTGTTTTCAGAAGAAGAACTTTTCCGGAAATGGCATGGAGTTGACAATCACCCTGAGCTCTGACATGGTCAGCTATGCTATCTATCGATATGTAACTATCGCCCTTCGTGCCATTCTACGTCGTAACCTCGGCGAATGGCAAAGCGGTTCCGTAAACGTTACTTTCGAATTCAAACTTGCAGTTCCTAACTTCGCCACCAGGCTGGACATTA
>JBAMCF010000724.1:0-17521 GCA_037075285.1 Drosophila lutescens | reverse complement strand
GTTACGTATTGCTCGTTATTTCCCTCTTGCGCTCTGCCCGCGGCATCTCTCCACTCCGGGTCCAAAGTCCGTGGTCCCTATTTGACCCTCTTGTCTTTCACGCACGGCCTTAAATTGTTGTTCTGCGTGCTGCTGCCGTCCCGCTGATTCCTTGGCTGCATGTGGCACGCCTGTGTTCCGCTCCGTTGCTGAGATGTGGCACTTGTCCTCCTGGTCCCAAGTTCACGGCAGAGTCCAAAGTTCGGTGCAGTTCCGTTATTTCCCTTTTGCACACGGCACTCTGGCTCTGCCCGCCAAGTCTCCACTCTCTCATTCTCCGCCATGACTCTCCAAACTCTCTTTGTGAGAGTTCTCTCTCTCAACCTCGAAGTCTCCAAACTCTCACTTTACACTTCTCGGTCTCCAAACTCTCTTTCTCCGCTCCTCGGTCTCCAACTGTCTATTTGTGAGTTTCTCTCCATTCTCTCTTCGCCGCGCCGCTACTACGCTAATTCGCCGTAACTGGTTAGCGGCCGGCCATCCGCAATTATAGCTGTTTTATTTGTGGGGAGTTATTCAACTCCTCACAAATGTCTTAAATGAAATATTCTGTTAGCAAAAGGATATCAGTATTATATTGAATTTGAATTTGAGCGAATCTCAATTCCTTAGTCAGCTGCAATGCACACACACAAACGTACACACGCATATATGTATATAATGTCTGTGTGTGTAAAATACGCATTTTTTGGATATATATATTTTGTGCGTGTGTGTGTACATAGCAGAGCGAATCATTGTTTGTTTTTGTTTTTTACAAATCCAAAGTTTGTCGATAACTCAACATTTGAAAACTAATAAATAGTTTGCTGATCAGGCTTTTGCATTTTAAAAACAAAAGCAATTTGAAGGAAAATTTCGACTGTAAAATTCAGCTTAATGAAATTTCTGTAAGGCTACCGATATTTTAAAATTTAACGTTAACCTAAAAAAAGGCGCAAAAGAAAAGATTTGCGATATAATCGATTTTTTAACCGTGCATTTTAAATAAACAGTGGTATTTTCGTTTTTCCCCTTGCGCGGTCACACTTACAATGCGAAACACACACATTTACGACTTAATGGAAAGTGCGCCAGCAGAACATGCATACATACACACATATGTGAAGGCCGTGACGTCAAATCGGCAAAGCAAAATTGGAAAATATTGGGGACTTGGTTAAGGAGGCTGAATTTCAAAAAAATGAAAATGCAGTTAATTGCGGGCATGCCATAAGATTATGAACATAACATTTTAAAACCATTTTAACAACATTTATGTGGGAGGCGGTAGTGGAGTGACAAGGACCACTAGAAGCAGTCTCACCTTCTGATCTATTATCTATCCCTTTCTGTACTCGATATTTATAATTTGTACTCGATACCCAGTTGCAATGTGAGTAAAAGTGGTAACGCTCTGCCATACTGACTCGCTGACAGAATCTCGCACAGAACAGTCCGCAATAAGAAGCACACGTATATTTTTGTAAAACTTAAGTTAATAAGTCGAATGCGAATAAAGTCTATCATTTAATACATTTAAACGTCAGTGTTATCTCTTACAAAAGAGGAACCTGCAATTTTTGGGGGATCAACCGGGATATGGCCATCCATTCGACAGAGCTTTAACCTTCGATTGCGCAAAATCACGTGGAGTGCGGTGAAAGCAGAGAGCTGGTAAAATTTCGCAAACTGGGCTGGCAAGGCGAATAATTTTATCAGAGAGGCGTATATTTGCAAGCTACTGAGGCAAAGAAAAACGCAAATACAAAAACATCGAGAAGTGCCGATTCACACACATAAGCAAAGACAGTTGCGGCTTTTGTGGAGGCAAGAATTTGGAGAACCAGCGGACGCAGAGCTGGAAAGGATTGCAGAGCAGCGGTTTGTGGCTGGGAGCAGTTTCGAGGCAGCGGATCGTGGCTGGAGATCTAGGAGAAGCAGATACGGGAAGCAGTGGAGATAGAGCAAGACATTGGATCTGGTGTGGTCATCGGAGCGTGCGTGCAGGATCGTGTAAGCGGAGGGCTGGTACACATATCTTGGCAGCAGACGAAGACATCCAGAAGGTTCCAGTTGAGTTTGGAAATCATCATTGTATTTGTAACGCGGTGCCAGCGTGAAATACGACGAGTAACAGGGGCGACCTCATTGAGCGAGAGGCTGAACTTTGGAGGAAAGTTGCCAGAAAGTTTATTTCAAGTTGTATGATAAATTTGTAAAATGGAGAGAAGTGAGATCTTGGCATTGCGAGTCGAAGAGTTGCGTCGGAAGTTGTCGGAGTTGCAATTGGGTACGACCGGATTAAAAGCGGAATTGCAAGAGAGATTGTTGACCTACTATGGATTGAATGAAACGGAGGATAATGAAGAAGATGGTAGATCAGTGTCGTCCGCAGAAACGACCATAAATCGACAAAATGCAGGTTGGCATCAAGGATTAGGCAATGAGAGGCAGGGTAGATCGTGGTTCACTTTGAAAGATGTCGAGGGCAGTGTTTCGCAGTTTTCTGGGTCGAACTCCCCAAATATAAATCAATGGATAGGAGAGTTAGAAGATTGTGCAGCTACAGTGGAGTGGAACCCTTTACAGGTGCTCGTTTATGCAAAGCAGTTGCTTAGTGGAGCAGCAAAGATGTTTGTGCGTAGCCAGAGGAATATCAAAGACTGGGCAAGTTTGAAATCAGCTTTGTTGGAGGAGTTTGGAATCAAGTTGTCCTCAGCAGAAGTCCATCGCAGGTTGGGAAAACGACAGCAGCATAAGGGTGAATCCTTACATGAATTGATGCACTCATGGAAATTGCCAAGCCCATTCATTTGGAAGAAGAGAGTCTGATCGAGTATTTCGTTGAGGGTATCCCGGATGCTAGATCTAATAAGGCTATGCTGTATCAAGCCAGAAGCCTTAAAGATCTTAAGCTACAAATCGACGCTTATCAAAAATCTCGTGGTTCATCCAAGCCAGTTAACAAATATGGTTCGCAGGGTAGCAAGACTGCGAACGACCCGAATAAAGAAGCGGTAGCTGGGTCAGTTAGGAAATGTTTCCGGTGCGGTGATTCGTCGCACATGAAGAAGGACTGTCCTGTGAAGGAGAAATGTTTCAAATGCGATCAACCAGGACACCGAGCAGCGCAGTGTAAGGCAGAAGTACAGATCAAAACAGAGAGAGCAACCAATGTCGTTCAGAAAGATAAAGTCGTTTTAACACCATCGCGTGAGTCCTTTCCGTCGAGCTTGGAATTGAAATCCGTGACTTGCATGAATTCTGAATTCAAAGGACTTGTAGATACAGGTGCCGAATTGTGTTTGATGCGTAGGCGTGTGTTCTTGAAGCTAGGCGTAGGAGTTGGCAGTCTGATGGGTCGTCAGAGAGTTTTGACAGGGATCGGTGAAAGTCAGGTTTTAACATTCGGAAGCTTCATAACAAGTGTTGTTATCGATGGGATTGATATGTCGGTCGAGTTTCATGTCATACCAGATGGTGATATGAAGTTTGACGCAATCTAAGGCACACCAATCTTAGACAACGTGGACATGTTGGTAACCAAGTCTGGCACTATATTTTCACCAAGAGTTCGTTGTGCTCAGCAAGGACTACAGATAGGATCAGACGATAACCAAGCAGGGCAAAGTTCTTGTCTGCAGCTTATTACCGAGTTCGAGAGTCTGTGCATGATCACCACGAAGGACTATGAGGCAGTTTCGGGAGTAGATTTCGAGCATTTGAGTCAGGAATTAGCTTCTGAAGTGAAATCATTGATCGAGAATTACAAACCAAAGAGAAATCTCACTTCCCCAGTCGAGATGAAGATCTTGTTGACAAATGAGTTGCCTGTTTTCGTTCGTAACTATGAGTGGGCAGTGTGAGTTCTTGTTTGTACCCTTCGGTATAACAAACTCCCCAGCAGTGTTTACCAGGTTTATCATGGCGGTTTTGCGTGATTCGATTCAGAAAGAGGATGCGGTTGTATACATGGATGATGTGATCATTGCGAGTAAGAGTATCGATGAGGGCGTTCAGAAATTGAAGCAGTAGCTGAATTTCCGATTCCGCGCGACAGGAAAGGTGTCCAAAGATTTCTAGGGTTGACGTCGTATTTTCGTAGGTTTGTGGAAGGATACGCTGTAATTGCCAAACCGTTGTCCGACCTATTGCGCAAGGAAGTGAAATTTGAGTTTCAAGACAAGCAGTTAGGAGCATTTAAAAAGCTAAAGGAAGCGTTGATCAGTGGACCAGTTCTGAAGCTCTATGATCATTCGCTTGAAACAGAGATTCACACCGATGCATCCAAGTTTGGATTTGGAGCTGTTTTGCTTCAACGAGATTCCGGAGATAACTTTTGGCATCCAGTTTTCTACATGAGCCGTAAAACCAAGCCTTGCGAGGAAAAGTATCATTCCTATGAACTCGAAGTGCTTGCAGTTATTGGAGCTTTAGTGAAGTGGCGGGTGTACGTGCTAGGGAAAAAGTTCATGATTGTTACGGACTGTAACGCTTTTACAATGACCATAAGAAGAAGGAGATTCCGCTCAGGGTATCTAGATGGGCGATGTTTCTACAAGATTTCGACTATGAAATAGAACACCGGTCCGGCTCGAAGATGAGACATGTCGATGCGTTGAGTAGGGTGTCATGTTTCACATTGACCGACAGTTTGCTTCATCGTTTGCGGGAGGCACAGTTGTTAGATGATTGGACGAAGGTACTTAAGAGTGTCGTTGAGACCAAGGGCTATGAAGATTTCTACATTGTCAACGGAGTTCTATTCAAGGATCCGAACAAAGAGTTGCTAGTGGTTCCTTCACTCATGGAAACTGAAATCATCCAAATCAGTCACAAGCAAGGACACTTTTCGTCGAAGAAAACTCAAGACTTGATCGAAAAGTCATACTATATTCCGAAGCTTAAGGAAAAAGTATCGCGAGTCGTTGATAGCTGTGTAGAGTGCATTCTTGTGAATGCTAAAGCTGGTAGGCAAGAAGGGTTCCTTACACCGATCGACAAAGGAGACAAGCCGCTCGTCACATACCATGTCGATCATGTTGGCCCAATGGAGTTGACCAAAAAGCGCTTCAATCATATTTTCGTAATTGTAGATGCCTTTTCAAAGTATGTGTGGCTATATCCTACTCGAAGCACAGGGGTTGAAGAAGTGGTTAGTTGTTTGGAGCGTCAGGCCGTTTGTTTTGGAAATCCGTACAGGATAGTTTCAGACCGTGGAGCTGCTTTCACTTCCCACCTGTTCAAGGAGTACTGCGATAGGGAGAAAATCCGACATTTGCTGATTGCGACAGGCGTACCTAGGGGAAACGGACAGGTAGAGCGCATGCACAAAATAGTTGTTTCAATGCTATCTAAACTTAGCCATGAGAGTCCAGGATGCTGGTATAAGCACGTAGGTAAGGTACAGCAGATAATAAACAACACAGAGTCGAGGAGTACCAAAGTTTCGCCATTTAAACTCTTAACAGAACTAGATATGCGTATCTCAGGCGATGTCCAGCTCAAGTCTTTGATCCAGGGTTGTCTGATCTCTGAGTTAGATGATGAACGCGACAAGTTATGGAAGGAAGCAAGGGAGAACATTCAGAGTATCCAAGCTGAGAACAAGAAAGCTTTTGATGCCAAAAGAAAGGTAGAAAAGAAGTTCCATTTAAACGATTTGGTAGCTATTAAACGCACCCAGTATGGTACATTCCTTTATACATAAGTATATAGGTACATAGCCGTCTCTCTGCCGCCGCCTGCGAGCAGCCTTTATTAGACTTAAAGAATATTGTAAAAGAACAGAGACACTTCGATCGTTGGAGCGGCACCATTGCTGCTACAAATAACACCAAAATAAAACTAAATACAAATACAAACTACAGAACAATCATATTTCAGGTCACTTCAGCCGCAAAATTTTTGGCTGTTCTGGCTCCAACTTCTCTTAAATCTACCATTCCAAGCACAACTGATTTAGCTTGATCGGCGCTTACATATTGTGCACTTTAGCCAAAAATGTTCCGAGACATCCGAGTAGCACTGTCCAATTTCAAAGAAAGTAACTTATATTTTACTTCTTTTGTTATGTGAGCTTTGATGTTATCGGCTTCTGTTTTTAATGTTTATTTACAGTTTGAGGCATTTAGTGTAATTTTTTTCCATCAGCAGCTTTTAAACCTTCACATATTGGATCTACTATATTCCTCATATTTTTCGAATTTAACACGTTGAAAGGAATGCTGTCTTCTGTTACCAATCCAATGTATGATCTCAACAGCTTTTTCTTGTTGACTTCAATTTTTATTTTGCGTTTCCTTATTGTTTTCAGCGATGAATTCGACGATGACGCAACACTCTCGGTACTTGACACGTTTAAGTTAATTTGGTGTAGATTAAGTAAATGTTATTATACCCGTTACTCGTAGAGTAAAAGGGTATATTGTATTCGTGCAAAAGTATGTAAAAGCTAGAAGGAAGCGTTTCCGACCCCATAAAGTATATATATTCTTGATCAGGAACACTAGCCGAGTCGATCTAGCCATGTCCGTCTGTCCGTCTGTCCGTCTGTCTGTCCGTCTGTCTGTCCGTCTGTCTGTCCGTCTGTCTGTCCGTCTGTCTGTCCGTCTGTCTGTCCGTCTGTCTGTCCGTCTGTCTGTCTGTCTGTATGAACGCTGAGATCTCGGAAACTATAAAAGCTAGAAGATTGGCATTTTGCCTGCAGATTCTAGGAGTTCCTACGCAGCGCAAGTTTGTTTCAAAAAGGTGCCACGCCCCCTCTAACGCCCACAATCGCTTATATACGATTTTAAAAATTTCAATATTTCGGAAAAGTAAAAATGCAGTTTTATTGTGTTAATCAATACCTATCGAAATGTAGAAGAAATTTTTCAAATCGGACCATTCGTTAAAAAGTTATGCGTGTTCAAAGTTTCTATCTCCATCTCCCTCGCACACCCTTTACCTGAGTAACGGGTATCTGATTGTCGGGGCACCCGACTATAGCGTTCTCTCTTGTTTAAGAAAGTCTATTATTTTTATACCCTTGCAGAGGGTATTATAATTTTAGTCAGATATTGTAACGCAGTAAAGGAGACGTTTCCGACCACATAAAGTTATTATATTCTTGATCAACACCAATAGCCGAGTCCATCTAGCCATGTCCGTCTGTCCGTCTGTCCGTTTCTATGCGAACTAGTCTCTCAGTTTTAAAGCTATCGCAATGAAACTTTCCCAAAAGTCTTCTTTCTATTGCAGGCACTATATCTTAAGGCTCCCATACGAATAATCAAACAAATATAAGAAAATTCATTGTAACTTTGCAGGAAGTAGTCGTTTTGATTTCTGACAACTTAAAAAGGAATTTCTTTTATCAGCAAGGGTATATAAGCTTCGGCTGGCCGAAGCTAGCTTCCTTTCTTGTTCAAAGAAATTTTGCAAATATTGCATAAAGCTTGGCCTTACTCAACGTTGTTTTTAAAATGTTTGCACACATCGCTTTGCGCTGTAGCTAAATACTTGCTGTTCCTGCCAAAAACTCTTTAGGAATGAAATTAGCACAAGTAAAAGCGTGCAGCTTTGCAGTTACTACACGACGACTCCCTAAAATGTTTCCATGCTGCTGCTTTGAAGTTGAAGCAAGCGAAAGCAAAACAGTTGAAATTATGACTTTCATATTGCTTCGACAGTCGGCAGTTCTCGTATTTTGCTTCTGCTTCGACTGCCACTGCCGTCTTTTTCAGAAGCAGCAGCAGAAGCAATAGCAACTTCAAGAAATTGTTGCTAGCGGCTGCTTTGACTATTGCTACCGACTGAAAGCAGCAGCTAAAAATCAGAAGGCAACGACTTGCTACTGCTTCGACAGTCGGCAGTTCTCGGATTTTGCTTTTGCTTCGACAGCAGCAAAACCAACCTCTCATATTAAAAACTTACAGGCAGACGAAGCAAGAAAAATGAAAAATGATGTGACTTTTGCTACTTCGACTGCAGCATTTTAAACACTGCCTACAACTGTTTTGCAATACCTTTGTAGTTACATGCGTTTAAAGTAAATAAATATATATATACTTTTCGGGACACCAACCCGAGTACTGCGTTCGCACTCCCTTTAGCTGAGTGACGGTTATTAGATAGTCGGGACACCAACCCGACTATAGCGTTCTCTCTTGTTAGATTTGGTTTTTAAAATGTCAGAAATCAAAATGCCTACTTTATAACGAAAAACGCATAATGTACGAATATTCCCATGAAACATAGTGGTCCAATCCGGCACGTTCCGACATATGTACTAACTGCAGTAGAAATAAGTTTCATCGCGATAGCTTTAAAACTGAGAGACTAGTTCGCATAGAAACGGACAGAAGGACACGTCTAGATGGATTCGGCTATTAGTGCTGATTAAGAATATATATACTTTATGTGGCTGAAATTATAATGCCCTCTGCAAGGGTATAAAAATAAAGTTTGATTTAGGCTGTCATATAGGTAAGACTGATCTGACGGACTTGATGTTGAATGGTGGTTTGGAAAAACTGTGCAAAAAGATCGGCTATGGCCGATCCATCCAGTGTAAACTGTGTCTTGCAACGAGCTAAATAGTTTTTGTAACTGAGCGTTAACTGAGCGTTAAACACGGTAAAATCCGACCGAGCACTTAAGTATCGGGAAATGGCAGCTTGTGATCCGGAAGCTGTAAGCTTTTTTAGAGTCTAGACTTCACATTTTTAAGTCGTGACAACTCTTTACTAAACCACGGAGGCTGGTTAGAAATTTTAGGATAATATGTGGGAACGCTGTATAAGAAACTGTGTTTATCATGTGCTTATATTCATGTGCTTATATTCAAAGCAAAAATACTTAGACCGTTTAAAATTATGATACATGTAACTATTCAATTCCGAAAAGATTACCAAAATTGCTTGACCACTCTTGAAGGTATAACCCAAAAGAAGGTATAACCCAAAAGAGTCCAAATTTATAATTTTTCGTAGGCGGCGACATGTAAACAAAAATTAGTGGTGATGGCACTAAATAGCTGAATCAGATATTTAAAAGCTCGAAAATTTTAAAAGTGACGATTTCCGACAGGAACCTCAGTAAGTCTGTTGGCCAACGTGGGTCGACGTGGACGCGCCACTTACGGGCAACAATCGCGTTTTGGTCCCTGCGATAAACGCAGGATAAGCGAGGCCGTGCTCGATGGATCTTCTCCGAGCACCAATTGAGTGGGATGAGATTGGTGTCTCGGAAGGTCCAGAAGGCCAGTAGTCGATTTCGGAAGAGACGAGTGAGAAGTGGTTGCCGCTGTGACGTGCAGTGGATCGGGAGACCCTCGACCGGATCTTGACCCAACAGCTGACTGGATTGTTGGAGACGGGAAAAGGTGGAAGAGAGCTCTTGGAGGTGTTGGACCTGCCAGTCCAAAAATATTTATCCGTGGTCCGAACGACTTCTGGAGAGGACAGTTCGATTATTGGACGCGTCGAACTACCTGTGGAGTACAGAGGACAGACAAAGCGGATATTGTTCTATGTATGCCCCTAACTGGAGCAGGAGGCCCATTTTGGAGTGGACTTCTGGCAGGCGTTTGGCTTGGCTCCGGCGGTGATGGGACACGGCGACCCGGAAAGCATGAGGAAGGCAGACGAAATCCACGCTAGGTACATGGGGCAATACGCCGAACAGGAAGATGACGACGAGGAAAAGCCGGATCCCGAATCCTGGACCTTATCCGAGGCCGACGCACGACAGCTCGCGGAGATCCAGGAGGTGTTTCTCACGTTCGAGAAGGATGGTCTGAGAACGACCAATCTAGAAACACGCACGATCGAGCTGATTGAGGGAGCCAAGGTCTTCAGAGATAGACCGTACCCCATGTCGCCGGATAAGATGCTAGCGCTCGGAGTCATCGAGGAGAGCAAGAGCACGTGGAGCAAACGGTCGACGGTGGTGTCGAAACCTGGAAAGGATCGGTTATGCTTAGACGCCCGCAAATTAAACGATCTGACCATCAAAGACGCTTACGCGCTGCCTAGTATCGACGGCATCCTGGGCAGAATCGATCAAACTTTTTACATTTCCAGCGTAGATTTGAAGTTCGCATTCTGGCAGATGGAGTTGGACCCGAAAAGCAAGGAGCTGGTTGGTTCCTGGTCGGCCTCTCTACCAGTTCCGGGTGATGCCCTTCGGACTGAGTGATCCCTGCTGATATTTGTTCGAACGTCTTCGTTTTTTTAAATGATCTGTTGATACTGGCTCCAGATATCCAGACCCACTTCAAATACCTTCGTCGAGTCGCAGAATGCCTGAAAGCAGCGGGTTAACCATTGGTATGAGCAAGTCCAAGTTTTGCTTCAAATCGTTGACATACCTGGGTTTTATCGTTGGTGGAGGTCGTCTACGGATGGATCCAGGACGAGTAGCCGCAATCAGGAGGATGCCGGAGCCTATATCAAAGAAGGAGGTGAGAAAGTTTCTTGGGACTGCTGGATGGTACCGCCGGTTCACAAAGAACTTCGGGACGTTGGCCGCCCGCTCACCGAATCGCTGAAGAAAACTGGAAAGTCGAAGTTTTCATTGAGTCCAGAGACTGTAGAATCCTTGAAGATGGCGTTAGCGACTGCAACAGTCCTGGTGCATGCGGACTTCAAGAGGCGTTTCTTCATGCGATCCGTCACACGTTGGAGTCGGGGCGGTGTTTTTCCAGCGAGACGACGACGGACAAGAGCAGCCGATTGCCTTTTTCTCGGCCAAGATGAACAAGCATCAGGTTAACTACACCGTACGTCGAAGGGATGCCATTCACCTAAATCACCGGCTCATGTCCATGAAGGATCTGCCGGGACGGTTGGCGAGGTTGTCACTGCAGCTTCAAGGATTCCACTTCATCATCGAGTACAGGAAAGGAAGCGAGAACGTCGTGGCAGTCACTAGTGGTGGATCCGACGGAGTTTTTAGGTTTCGTAACCACCGAGTTCGCTGGAGAAGATTACCTTGGTTTTGTGAAGGATGTGGAGAGTAACTTGGAACACTTAGCGGACTTGACGATCCAGGATGGTCTCATCTTTAAGAGAGTTTATGCAGAGAGCTTATGCAAATTCCTTAAGGCTCGAGTGGTGAAAGCCGTCGGCAACAATGCGTACCAACTGGAAGACCTGATATGCTGGACGCTATCTCGGAGTTTTCCACGCCAAGGATATTCGGGTATGATCTGGGAAGAAAAACAAAGTGCGCACGAGCAAAGAATATTGATACAGCATACTTCCTGGCAAGCGTGGGCCCGCGTTGGGCACCGTACAGAACTGCAATTTGCGTAGTTGTCCAGGTTCCACCAGGAAAGGATCCAAATCGAGTGGTTTCAAATCCGGTGGGTTCTCTCCAAATCCTTGGGTGGTGTTGCATTTCAAGTTGGATCCGGCTAGAAGTAGTAGGGAATCTGGCCGAAGATCTGTCCATTTTAATAATCCCGGTTCGCTCAGGGATTACTTTCCGTGGGCTTGAATATGTCCAATGACCCAATTTTGAGAGAGGCAAGGGAATATGGCGAGATAGAAATGATGATAGGCAGATATTGGGAAAGTCGGAGCCATATTGTCGAACGAGCCTTAAATTAACGACGTACCACATCCCTCGGTGAGTCCGTTTCGAGCTCGATTAGAAATGATTTGTTGTCATCCGGCCGGCAGCTCACGACGTTGAGAGACACGCCATTGTTTATAAGCCACCACCGTTCCTCCGGCTCTAGGCCGGCAAAGTCCTCGTCCGGGGTATAACCTCACCAGTGTCCAGCCCAAAAGTGGCTAGAAAGTCATACATTTTGAGTTACATGTGTACACAGTTGTTAAGTAGTTTATATACTTTCCTTGTTACCCCTGTAAATTTATCCGGAGTTAGACCCGAAAACCGTGGTATGTCCTCGTGGTTGCCTGTAAGAAAGGTCGCGAGTCTTCGTTTTCGGCGGGGAAGCTTACAGCGCGGTTTATTTATCTTGGCCTGTCCCTTCTTTTCCCCGGGAGCTCCTCAGGATTAGGTGACCCGACACACGACACAGTGTTTGTCCTTTTTGTGCGCCTCATTTCATTGTGAGCTCCACCAATACATGAGTTGTGGAGCATATTTCCCGCGGCGCATGAAGCATTTTCCAAAAGAATTAAATTTTCAGCTTTGACCGCGTAAATTTAAAGACGGCGGCCAGCTTTGGGTATTGAAGGCCAAAGAAAAAATAAAGAAGTTAATATAAGAATCACAATAACAATGTTAAACTCGAAAACTTATTGTTAATTATTAAATGTAATTAGAGAAAGAAGATGATAGTGTGAGTTGCTTACCATTTGGGGGAGATGGACCGGTCGCCTGGAGGGGATTTCGGTCGTTGACGATAGGTGGTGCCTCCCTCGCATCCCTTGGGGCAATGTCTTGGTCTTGTTTACTTTTTGTTGTTGGAGAGGCGTTAATATATGTACAGTGAGACGTCGATAGTTATCGATGTTTAGTGTTGAGGAACTGTGGGACATTGTGGGTACTCCGCCCTGAGAATTACAGAGCTAGCCGGAGCTGTCCCGGGAGAATTAATCTTAGCAGTTCCATAACACCGTTTCCAAAGTTTCACCTTTTTCCTTTCCTCTTAGCCTCCACGACCGGTGAATTGTTTACGTTTTGTTGTTGGAGATGCGTTAATATATGTACAGTGAGACGTCGATAGTTATCGATGTTTAGTGTTGAGGAACTGTGAGACATTGGGGGTACTCCGCTCTGAGAATTACAGAGCTAGCCGGAGCTGTCCCGGGAGAATTAATCTTAGTAGTTCAATAACATCGTCTCCCAAGTTTCACCTTTTCCTTTCCTCTCAGCCTCCACGACCGGTGACTTGCAAGGCAACAAGAAATTGCATGCAACTGCCTCGGAAGTGGTGGGCTGGGGGAAAAATAAGAGGGTTTTGGGTTTTGAGCAGGACAGGAGGCTTGCCCAGATTTGAGGTAATTTGCTCCTGGTCACAGATCGCAGATGCAGCGGTGACCTGCGGGTAGCATCTTGGCCCAGAAGGGAGAAGATTTGCATTCGCAGATAGCGAAAACTGTGATAAAATCTGTGATTATAAACTGTGATAAGTTAGGTAGGGTTTTTTGTTGAAATAGTAGAAGCTGATCATTTGGTTTGGTTTCGTGGGATTGTTTGATTTTTCAACTCGGTTTTAAAATTAAATGTGTGATCGTGAACCGTGATGGACACGCGCTGCACGATCCCCTCGACCTGAGAATCAAAACATACACGCGAAAAGAAAGCATACAGGACTCAACGAGCAGCCGATGTCCTTAACTGGTGACTATCAACGGAAATGGTTGGACATATGACGGAAAATTATGCGCAGGAAAGTTTTCGGCACGGAGTCCACCGGCTGGTGACCGGATCCATCTCCCCTGAGTTTTAGTTTTCGGCGGTGGAGTTTACAGCACGGTTTACTTACTTTGGCCTGTCCTTTCTTTTCCCCGGAAGCTCCTCAGGATTGGGTGACCCGACACACGAATAGTGTTTGTCCTTTTTGTGACCTCGTTTCAGTGTGAGCTCCACCAATACGTGAGTGGTGGAGCATATTTCCCGCGGCGCCTGTAGCCTTATCCGACGGAATTAAATTCTCAGCTTTGATCGCGTAAATTTAAAGACGGCGGCCAGCTTTGGGCTAAAGAAAAGAGAAATAAGTTAATACTATTGTAGAAAATCGAAACGAAATTGAAATAATTGAGAACGCCGAAAAGTGAAAAGACTTTGGCTTGGCTGCTGCAAATTTTGGGGGGCCGGGAGGTGTAGAGAAAACACAAGACTGGTCGATTCTATGTTCAAAATTCAACTGGTTTATTGTGCCCTGCAGCCGCAGTCCGCTGAATCCGATCTTAGATCTAACATAATAGTTCTGGGCCTGTAAGCGGTGAACATAACGCTGTTGGGCTCTCTTACTTATTTATATCTTAACATAATTCAAAAGCAGCCGATGTCCTTAACTGGTGACTATCAACGGAAATGGTTGGACATATGACGGAAAATTATGCGCAGGAAAGTTTTCGGCACGGAGTCCACCGGCTGGTGACCGGATCCATCTCCCCTGAGTTTTAGTTTTCGGCGGTGGAGTTTACAGCACGGTTTACTTACTTTGGCCTGTCCTTTCTTTTCCCCGGAAGCTCCTCAGGATTGGGTGACCCGACACACGAATAGTGTTTGTCCTTTTTGTGACCTCGTTTCAGTGTGAGCTCCACCAATACGTGAGTGGTGGAGCATATTTCCCGCGGCGCCTGTAGCCTTATCCGACGGAATTAAATTCTCAGCTTTGATCGCGTAAATTTAAAGACGGCGGCCAGCTTTGGGCTAAAGAAAAGAGAAATAAGTTAATACTATTGTAGAAAATCGAAACGAAATTGAAATAATTGAGAACGCCGAAAAGTGAAAAGACTTTGGCTTGGCTGCTGCAAATTTTGGGGGGGCCGGGAGGTGTAGAGAAAACACAAGACTGGTCGATTCTATGTTCAAAATTCAACTGGTTTATTGTGCCCTGCAGCCGCAGTCCGCTGAATCCGATCTTAGATCTAACATAATAGTTCTGGGCCTGTAAGCGGTGAACATAACGCTGTTGGGCTCTCTTACTTATTTATATCTTAACATAATTCAAAAGCAGCCGATGTCCTTAACTGGTGACTATCAACGGAAATGGTTGGACATATGACGGAAAATTATGCGCAGGAAAGTTTTCGGCACGGAGTCCACCGGCTGGTGACCGGATCCATCTCCCCTGAGTTTTAGTTTTCGGCGGTGGAGTTTACAGCACGGTTTACTTACTTTGGCCTGTCCTTTCTTTTCCCCGGAAGCTCCTCAGGATTGGGTGACCCGACACACGAATAGTGTTTGTCCTTTTTGTGACCTCGTTTCAGTGTGAGCTCCACCAATACGTGAGTGGTGGAGCATATTTCCCGCGGCGCCTGTAGCCTTATCCGACGGAATTAAATTCTCAGCTTTGATCGCGTAAATTTAAAGACGGCGGCCAGCTTTGGGCTAAAGAAAAGAGAAATAAGTTAATACTATTGTAGAAAATCGAAACGAAATTGAAATAATTGAGAACGCCGAAAAGTGAAAAGACTTTGGCTTGGCTGCTGCAAATTTTGGGGGGGCCGGGAGGTGTAGAGAAAACACAAGACTGGTCGATTCTATGTTCAAAATTCAACTGGTTTATTGTGCCCTGCAGCCGCAGTCCGCTGAATCCGATCTTAGATCTAACATAATAGTTCTGGGCCTGTAAGCGGTGAACATAACGCTGTTGGGCTCTCTTACTTATTTATATCTTAACATATTTCAAAACTTCATGATTAGCGTTCTGCGCTTCAACATTCCGGCCACCTTGAAGGACCTGCCTTCAACATATTGGGAGTACAGCTAGCTTTTGAATAGGACGCTTAAATATGTGACCTGTTGCCGTCTTAATTTCGGCCACTCGAACTCGGCCATCGGCCCCTGCCACCACGCTAATGACCCTGCCGGTAATCCAACGCTGGGGTGGAGTGTTGTCCTCGTGGATGATTACCAAAGTTCCGACCTCCAGATGTAGTTTGTCATTTGGTTGAAGGCTGAAGGCTGCCCTCGTTTCCCCCTCGTTTGGATCGATGCTGATTGGAGTTAGAGGACGAGAATTGAGCACGGCCCTGACCTCGGCTTCGGGACGCGTCTGCGACTTGACGCACGAGAATTTCCTTCGCTGACTTCACGGCCGCCTCCCACAAAGCGCCGAAGTCCGGTGCTCGTGGTGGGATGAACCTCCACTCGATGGCCTCCTCGACGACGAACAGTTGAAACTGCGAGTGCTGATCCTCGAAGGCGCTCTGAAGAATTCTCAGCTCGTTCCTGGCTCCCACTGAGTTCATCGCGTTGTCGGAATGTACTCGATGCGGTAAGACACGTCTTGCGATGAAGCTTTTAAAGGCCAAAAGAAAAAAGTCAGTCGACAAATTTTTAACGAGTTCCAGGTGAACAGCCTTGGAAGCAAAACATACAAATACAGCTATATACATCTTAATGGGGGGCCGTCCTCAAATACGCAACGAGACATTGAAAGGACCAAACAAATCTACGCCACAAATATGAAATGGCCTTACGGATTCGAACCTATCCGCAGATTTCCCATAATTTGGTTCATCAGAACAGTCTTATATCTAAGACAATGGATGCATTTTCGAACCACCCGAGTGCATTCTCTGCGAGCATTTATTAACCAGATTTCCTGCCGCAGAAGACGGATCATCGTTTTTGCATTTGCGTGACAATTTCTCAAATGCAAATTTCGGAGATACAAATCAACAAATTTGGTTTTATAAGAATTTAGCATTTTCTGAAATAGGTGCATGCAAGAGTCTACCTTCCACCCGAATTAGTGAAAATCTTCTACAAGCTTCAGAAAACTTTTGTATGAAGGGCGTCATATCCTGAAAACTTGGTTATAAAACATGTCCATTTTTAATTTTCTTGTACTCTTCTGCAAAGACATTTTTTTGGATGATTTCCATCAAAAAATGATAGTTGTAACTCTCTAGCCGTCAGACTTACTGATCTTTCTCGTGATTTAGCTAGGTTTAGAAATCTGTAAACGTATCCAAGAATTCTAATGAGTTTGGGAAACGATGAAATACGAGTAATAAATTCGAACGGAGTTGATAGCTCGACGGCTATGCACACTTGGGCAGCTTTTTTTAACTCTGAGTTTTTTAATTCGGAAGGTATAGAAAAATGAGAGTTTTCTGGCCATAATGACTCATTTTCATACAGAAATTTCGGACCTTCGAACCAGATGGACTCAGTCAATTCACTGACATCGCAGCCACGGGACGCAATGTCTGCTGGATTAAACTGCGAAGGGACATGTCGCCAGGATATATTTTCTGATAGCTCTTGAATTGTGGCTACCCTGTTTGAAACAAAAACTGCAAGTGACGAAGGTTGAGACTTTATCTAAGGTAGTGTTATTTCTGAGTCTGTCCAGAAATAAACACTCTCGTCAATTTTGTAAAGCTCTCATCTAAATGAAATCGAAATGTGTCTGTGGTCGAATCGGTATCATTGAAATTTGGGGATTTTTCAGTGTTGTTCCGTTTTTCTAGTTGTGGATGGTTTGGAAACCATTTAGACAGCTGGAAACCGCCACTATTGAGAATTTCTGACACTTGATTACACATCACGTTCAAGGTGTCAATATCATCGGCTCCAGTGAGCATGTAATCCACATAAAAGTCGTTGCAAATTATGTATGAACCAATTTCATGCTTATCCCTATTACGAAATCCAAGTTCTTGTAACTTACGGATGGCTAAAAATGGAGCTGAAGACGTTCCGTAGGTGACTGTATTAAGACGAAATATTTGTAGCTCATCAGATGGATTCTCGCGCCATACTATCAGTTGATAGTTACGATCTTCTTCTGCGAGACTTACTTTCCTATACATTTTCGATATATCTGCTGTTAAAGCGAATCGATTTAAACGAAATC